>JAJOOR010011548.1:0-28983 GCA_036250505.1 Solanum acaule | reverse complement strand
AAATGTTTTCTTGGTAAAGAATGTTTTAAATTCCTTATGGTTTTAGTGTATATGCGATGAATGAATGCTAAGAGGCTTGTATTAGACCTCTTCGAGGTCGAGTACGCCGGTTACGACTAGGGGGTGCTCCCGGGTCGTGACAAGCATAAACACACTTGGTTCATAAAGGTGTGCGCAAAGATTTTTGCATAGCCAATTCCTAATTGGTTCATAAATTGGTGGTCATACCACAGTCCAATAGTTCAAATCCTACCGGAACCATTCCTAAATTTATATAAAGAATGGACCAAAGTATCGCCAGATTTAAATAGATTATATCCGACAGATCATATCTGTTGCTTGGAAAATATACACCCGATCTATTTTTTTTTATAGAATTCTCGATTCCATGGATTCACAAGTGGACTCCTGAAATAGGATTCACGGAGGAAGATATTCCTTGTCTTTACCGAACTTATTAAAATAATTTTTTGGGATAAACTGATGAAACAAGACCCCAAGACCAAACAATTAATCGGTCAAGAACTGCTAGACTCCATTAGCAAAAAAATTAAGGAATATAATCAAATCCCACAAAAGGGAATCGTTAACGATACCTCCGTACGACATATCGCCAGGAGAATCTCCTTTCAAGAAGGAGACAAAGAAAAAATGATTCTGGACTATTTGGAAGAAGTAAGAAAAAATTTACTTCAAACAATCACTCAGATAGATAAATCTGATACTTCAATGAGAAGCGAAACAAGTATTGATACCGCCGGAGAATCACAGCAGGCGGAAACCGACAAAATGCTAACCACTATCGAGTTACAAGATGCGGAAGATTTCCTGCAGCAAATGAAAGCCATGGATGAAAGACATGGAAAAGCATCATAAAGGAAGAAACATAGCCATTTGAAAATGAGCCCACTCAACAGGAGATACACTGTTGCCAGAGCCCACTCAACAGTAGAAACACTGTTCTTTAATAGTAGATAAACTGTTTAGGAACCCAGATAGTGGGACCCATGTACTGTACATAGATTCCTTATGTTTTTTATTTTGTCTATATAAGCCTTAGCTTTCTTTGAGAGAAGGGCATCAGAAAAAATCATATCGCTCTTTTTTTTTTTTTATAGTTGTACATCTCTTGTAAAGACATCTCTCTAAGTAATGTTCCGATATCCAAAAATTAAATAAACCGGTCAGTTCTATAGACTTGGGAGTTGGTGACAACCATCCTTTAAAGGTATTTTATTTTCTTTTCTTCTCTTTAGCGTTGTCTCTCCTAGCCAGGACTCTGTCCTGCTAAAGATTTCATATCTATGTTGCATAATTAACTTCTCTCCTACAAAGACCATGAACGGATCTAAGGTTTATTTAAATATAATGGAATTTTAGTATGGATTCTCGACTTGGTTCTGAGATTGAGGTACAGTCGGATCTAGTACTTTATTGGCTTTGCCTTAGTGGCTCCGTCTGGCCAGTCGAGGTTCTCAGCCCGAAAAGGAGTTGAAAGTAGGGCGCCTTATACCCGGTTAGAACTGCCAGACATATGGGCTCAATAATATGTATGTATTAGATTCCTGACAGACCCTTTGCTCAAGTAAAAGTATCACCATGCAGTCCGAGAAACTATGCCAAAATTCTTGTGTATTTCGATTCTTTCGCAGGTGGACTACCGCTAGCTTAAGGATGCTAAGTCTGCTAGATCCATGACTGGGCGGACTACCGCCAGGTCACAGATCATGTAAATAGGGATATCATCCTTAGAGAAACCTTCTTGGTATGGAAGAGTTATAATGTACTTTTTTCGATTCCAAAAAGCACTGGGATGATCTGCACATATATCAACGGCGATCTGCTCGGAACTCAATTTGATTTTTTCCTATACTTTAGAAGATTTCAGAGAGTTGAATATATTCATGCTGAACAATTCCATTTGTAAGGAATCCATATGATTCTGCTTCATATTAATTAAAGCATTAATATCCCTGGTTATCGGATCTGTAACAAAAGAATATGTTATCTCATTATCTTTGTAAATGGCGGAAAGAGCTTTCGAGTCAATACCTGTGAAAGGATAAATCGCATTTATAAATGGGGTACCAAGTATAATTGGAGGATTAAATTGATTTTTAACCAAAAAGAATAAATGAGGTATGCAGACTTTATTCTGACAATTTTTTGCATTAGGCCATTTATACTTTATATCTAAAGCATGTCCAGATGCAGACTTAACTAATTGAGTAGTTTTTTGAAAATATTTTGAAGGCACTAAGCCTTCCTGAATACAGCTAACATCTGCACCGCTATCAATCATGGCAATGTTAGTAATCGAAAAACTATTATCAATCAAAATAGTACATTTAACATACCATTTATGAGCAGTAACAATTTGCATCATTCCTAAAAACATATCTTGTTTAGGATCAGGATTAACCGGTTTGTTTTCAACATGGTTTTCAGCAAAACCTTTATTTTTTTAAAATCTATTTTCAGAATTATGCGTCTCAATCTGAGTAATTCTATGATCACAAATCAACTGATTTTATTTTTGAGATTTAATCTCCTTTTTTAAATTCTCAACTTCTGTTTTCAAATCGCCGAAGGAACAATCTTTTTCGAAAAAAGTATGTCTTTTTAAAAGACGATCATCAACCTCCTTTAAAGAGTAAGGAGCTGAATATTCAAAATCATTTGAATCGTTCTTCTTGCTTTCAAAAGGTTTAGAAGAACTGTGCACAAAAATCTCCCAATTGAGATCTTTCTCTAAGCTTATCCATCTTATATTGTCGAGCCATCTTTAGTTCATTGCACAAATTCAAACCTTCTTGTGTGAAAGTTCCTATAATCTTCCCATAAGTTAAATCTTTATAAGGGATTTCAATATTAGTGCCTTTGAGAGCCTTACAAACTCTTTCAACAAATAAATGGGGAAGGTCGTCTATAAACTTAGCTTTCCAATACTCCATTTTATTTTCGGGTAATTCCATAACCCTACTAAGATAGGTGTCTTTATACTATCTAAAATACCCTAAGGGCTGACAGCTTAGACCGTTAAGGAGAGTACGAACTGTCTCATGCTGGTTGGTAAATCTACCATTAAAATGCTCCAAAATAGTGAGAACCTCGGTGTAGACATCGTCTTCTCTGTTTTTCACAAGAGCCATTCAAAATCATCAACGGATGGTGTATGTTAATCGGATCATCACTTGTCTCATGGAAGTGCAAGAAGCAGCCAAGAATTTCAAAATCATCAACGGAGGTAGAATATAGATTAGTGTAGGCTGCTTTGCTTTGAAAATTGTGTGGATGTGTTGATTGATGGCAGAACTTCATATCTCTATTGATGGCTCCACTACATTACATGCTCACAATACTAGTGCAATACAAATAGCAAAATATCTGATCCACCATGAGAACATAAAGCACATTGAAGTTGTAACACCCCGTAAGCTAGAAAGACCAAATAGCAGATTTCCAGAAGTAGTAGGTGCCACCGACAGAGGCCACCTATGGACCGTAGGTAGACCCACGGACTGTAGGTAGGGTCCGTGGTTGGCCACTTGCAACCTGCCCAGAATAGTCAAAAAAAAGTATGACCAATGGCCGGACCTATGGACCGTCGGTCAGACCACGAGCCATGGTCAAGGTCCATGGATAGTGACCCTCAGCCCCATTTTCTTATGCCAATTGACGGACTGACAGGACAAACAGTTGGTCAGTCCACAACACATCAGTCAGGCCCATCGATGGCCCGATAGCTTTTAAGTCAGTGGTCATTTGGTCGTTTCCCCTATGCGTTGGGCACCTAAACTACGTCGTTTAACCCTTAAACTATGCAGTTTTTGTCAGTTTAAGCTTAGTAACTTAGTCAGAACATACCCTAATAGATCATTCTCCTAAATCAACCAAATTTAGAGCAAAAGAAGAGAGGATAGTAGACCAAGCCCTCTCCAAGAACGCAACAAGTTTTCTTCGGTTCCAGCCCCAAAATCGAAAGATTTCTCTATGGAATTCGTCACCAAGTATGTGGGATTTCATTGGTGGATTCCTTTCATCCACTAGATCCCTAAAATTGAATCAGAATCTTGTTTCCCTACATATAGTTTTGACCTAGTGTTTCTAGAACTTCATATAATTGTTATGATTTAGTTGTTGTAGTGTTCTTAATCAGACTATCAAGTCTTAGTAATATTTTTGTGTAACTTCTTTCATGAAACTCAGAACCCTAAGTTGTGTAGATTCATTTAGTTTACGAATTACACTAGCTAGGACAGATAAACAAATATACATTCCTCATATTTCAAATGTTTCATTATCACTACTTAATGTTGCATTTTCAGTTAGCATGTCAGAATATTGAGCTATCCAGATTATTTTAGTTATGTTGTATTATACACATTCTAGTTGTGAGTAGGCTTAATATCGAGTTGGACTAGGGTCAGTCACCCTCATAGTCCCAGAACTACATCCCCCCGTTGGTTAAGTCCCCTCAATCAGGCATCAATTTTAGTGATCACACCAGTCATGCCTTTATACCCCTGGCAAGGTATATTGGGTCGTCTCGATGGGGTTTATACATCGGACTCCATGTTAGCTCACGTGCTTTTATGTCGGTTAATAGTAGTTCCCACAGTGAGACTCTAGTGCATTTGACCAGGTTACCAATTATATTTTAGTATTTAGTTTCAGCATCATATGTACTTGGTCATTGCATTCAGTTTAATTCATGTTCAGTATATTTAGTATCTTCACTATGTTTAGATTATATCATTATTTAGTATGTTTCTTTCAGTTATATGTTTGTTCAGTTTTATCCTATCTTGCATGCTCAGTACCTTTAAAGTACTGATGCATATTATGTGCTACATCTTTTTGTGATGTAGGTTCAGGTCCTCAGCATTGAGATCATGTGTAGATTGGTTCCCGATCCATATTTAGCAGTATCAATAGTGAGTCCTCATTCTTCGAGGATGATAGACATGTTCTTTTACATACAATCTTTCATTCTAGTTTTAGTTTAACTAGAGTTAGCTGGGGGCATGTCTAACATCTCTAGTTAGTCAGAGGCTTATTTCAGACATAGACATATTCAACTTTAGTATGTTGAGTTATAGTTCAATATCTTTAACTCTGATTTAGTATTTATGTATTCAGACCAATTTTGGGTATTCCCCACCATTAGTTATCTCATGTTTTAGCTTCCACACGGTATCTCTTATTTCAGAAAATGTTTGTATGCTTATGATATGCCAGCTCAGGGTTACCTTGGGGTCACTCGTGATCCTAGGTTTGGTGTTTACATCAAGGGGGTAGCCTTAGGGCATGACAAACTTGGTATCAGAGCATTAGTGTAACACCCCGTACCCAAAAATAGACCTTAAAGTAGATTTCCAGAAGTTGCAGGTGCAACTCACGGAACCTACCCACGGCCCATGCTGGTGGTCTGTGGTTCACATCTGGAACCCCCCCCCAGAACTCAGCCCTTAAATTCGTCTAAGGGTTAAGCCGCAGCCAGATCCATGAACTGTAGGTCAGACCACGGTATTTATGGATCAGACCCCAGAAACCAGCCTCCAGTATTGATCGACGGTTGAACAACACAGACCGTCATTCGATCGACGGTCTGTCTGTCCCATCCATCAGTGACACTGACAACAGCTAAGTCGGGGGACTTTTGGTCTTTTCATATTTCGTTGGACCCCTAAACTACGTCGTTTTAACCCTAAATTATGTGGTCTTGGTTAGTTTTAGCCTAGAAACATAACTAGAACTTACCTAAGTCAAATCATTCATCAAAACTTAGAAAGTTAGAACGCTAAGAGGAGAAAGAAGTCAAGAACCCTAGTTCAAGAATGCAGCAAGTTTCCTCCAGTTGCTGCCCTGAAATCGAAGGATTTCTCTGTGGAATTCGTCACCAGGTATGTGGGATTTCACTAGTGGATTCCTTTTGCCCATTAGGTCCCTAGAATTCAGTCAGATTCTTGATTCCCTAGTATTAACTAGACCTAGGGTTTCTAGAACTTCAACATATTATCATGAACTAGTTAATTTAATGTTCCAAATCAGATTATCATGTTATTACTCAGTTTCTCATATGATGTTCAAAACCCTAGTTGTATATATTCATTAGTTCATGAATTATGCATTCTAGGTCAGATTATTCGGTTATTACAGATATACACATGCTTCAGTTTACAAATGTCACATTATCAGTCATAATTGTTGTATTATCAGTTTTCATGATAGTTTGAGCTATCCAGTATATTACAAAAATCCAGTCTTAATGTGTTAATCATTTAATCTATTGGGAGTAGCATAATACCGAGTTGGACTAGGGTCAGACACCCATATAGTCCCAGAACTACGAGCCACATAGGTTGTAAGTCCCCTCTGTGGGCTTCATTTTAGTGATCACGCCAACATGCCTCTACACCTTTGGTCAGGTGTATTGGGTCCTCTCGATGAGGCGTATACATCGGATTCCACATTTAGCCCATGTGGTTTTATGTCGGTTATTAGTAGCTCCCACAGTTTAGTCATACTCTATTGCATTGACCTCATTTCAGTACAGTCAGTATCCAGTCTTAGCAAGTTATAAATTTGGTCATTACATTCAGGTAGCTCAGTATTCAGTATGTATATCATGTTCAAATTATACTCTTGCTTTATTGCTTGTTCAGTTATATGTTATTTCACTTTTACTCTATCCTGCATGCTCAGTACTTCTCAAGTACTGACGCATACTCTGCGCTACATCTTTTCATGATGTAGGTTCAGGTCTTCAGCAATCAGATAACGCATAGATCGGTTCTCGATCTCTATCTCAGCAGCATCAGTGGTGAGTCCTCATTTTTCGAGGACAATAGTCATGTTATTTACTTCAGTATTTCAGTCTTTTTGCTTCTATTTCGCTAGATTTAGCTGGGGCATGTCCCAGAACTTCTAGTCAGTTAGAGGCTATTTTCAGACATAGTTAGATTCAGCTTAGTATTGGAGTTTGATATTTCTCTTGTATTAAAACTCTCGATTTGATATGTTTTGTTTTAGAATGGGCATTCCCCATCATTTACGTTTTCATGATATTTAAGCTTCCGCATTAGTTATTATTATTTTTAGTATGCTCATGTCATGCCAGCAGGGTTAGCTTGGGGTCACTTGTGATCCTAGGTCCCGTGTCCGCGTCTCAGGGGTAGCTCAGGGAGTGACAATTAGGTTTAAGAGTCCTACGATGTCTGAAAAGGAACACTAAGTAGAGTCCCTTTCATGAGTGTGAAGCGTGCCACACCTATTAGGGGGAGGCTACGAAGTCTTTTAGGAAAAACTTTACTTTCTTGTTATTCTTATCATGTATGGGTATGATCTCTTTTCTAACTTGAGGTTATTCGCTTTAGATCATGCCTTATTGTAGAGCTTATGCAAGGAATACTAATGCCGACAACGCTAACACAGTTCCTCCAGTCCCAAACCATGAGGTTTTGAATGTAAAGTTTCGGAATGCTATCCAACTTTTGGCTAAGAGTGTAGCCAACCAGAACAGTCAACAGGTTCTAGTTCCTACAAATACTAGTGATGGATCAGTGGCACCTAGGGTCCGAGATTTTGTTTGGATGAATCCGCCTGAGTTTTTAGGGCCGCAAGTTGGTGAAGACCCCCAGAACTTCATTGATGAGGTCAAGAAAATCTTTGGAGTGATGCAAGTAGCTTGAAATGACAGTGTATAATTGGCGTCCTACCAGCTTAGGGATGTGGCTCACATATGGTTCACGCAGTGGAAGGAAACCAGGGTAGAGAATGTAGCTTCTGTGATTTAGGAGTGTTTTACTGGAGCATTTCTAGACAGGTTCTTTCTAAGAGCGTTTAGAGAGGCTAAAGCTCAAGGTTCATGAATTTGAGTCAAGGTTCTATGTCAATATAAAAGTATGAACTTAAGTTCACCCAGCACTCTAGGTATGCTCCACATATGGTTGCCTATCCCAGGGCACAAATGAGGAAGTTCCTATTTGGGGTATCTCACTTGGTGAAGAAATAGTGCAGAGATGCTATGTTGTTGGAGGATATGAGTATCTCAAGGCTAATAACTCATGCTCAGCAGGTTGAGGGAGATAAGCTTAGAGAAATAGCTAAGGACAACAAAAAGGCTATAATAGGGAACTATGAGTACTCTCAGCAGAAATTAGGTGGTGGAAATCGCTTGTAGTTTCAGCAAAGGTCTTCAGCTCTAGCACCTTCATCAGCTAGTGCTCCATCCCCAGGTTTCGACAGGATCAGAAAGGAAGGGCAGCAGGCTCTAAGTCTCATGGAGTGTTTCAGGTAACAGGACCTACCCAACTTGTCCAAAGTGTTGTAAGAACCATCAGGGCGAGTGTCTTGCAGGCAAGGAAGGATATTTTGGTTGTAGTCAGACTGGTCACAGGTTGAGATATTTCCCTTCTTCTATACAGGGACAAGGAGGTAACAATAGTAGAGCTCAGTCTATAGCTCCAGCAGCACCAACAGGTCGCCCAACTCAGCAGGGTGCTTCATCTGGTACAGGTGGCGATCAATGCTAGAACATGTTATAAGCTCTCTAGGCTCGCCAGGACTAGGAAGATTCTCCTGATGTGGTCACTGGTACGTTACGAGTCTTTCATTTTAATGTTTATGCTTTGTTAGATCCAAGGGCTACTCTTTCCTTTGTAACTCTATATATAGTAGTAAACTTCAATGTCAGTCCAGAAACTCTCTCAAAACCCTTCTCAGTCTCTACTCCAGTTGATGACTAAGTTATAGCTAGACGGGTATACACGAATTTCCATGTCACAGTCTCTTAGAAAGTCACCTCAGCATATCTTGTAAAGTTAGAAATAGTAGACTTTGATATCATTCTAGGCATGGATTGGTTACATTCCTGTTATGCATCAGTCGATTGTAGAACTAGGATCGTTCTTTCTCAGTTTCCAAGAGAACCAGACTTAGAATGGAAGGGTAGTAGCTTAGTGCCTATGGGTCGATTCATTTCCTACCTTAAGGCAGGAAAGATGATCTCTAAAGGGTATCTCTATCATCTAGTTCGAGTTAAGGATTCAAGCTCTGAAACCCCAACTCTCGAGTCAATCTTGTAGTAAATGAGTTTCCAGAGGTGTTTCAAAACGATCTTCCCGGAATTCCTCCTGAAAGGGAAATCGACTTCGAAATTAATCTCCTTCTAGATACCCAGCCTATTTCTATTCCTCTTTAAAGAATGGCTTAAGCAGAGCTTAAGAAATTGAAAGAGCAGTGGGAAGACCTTCTATATAAGGGCTTCATCAGACATAGTATTTCTCCATGGGGTGCTCCAGTGTTATTCGTGAAAAAGAAAGATGGTTCTCTCAAGATGTACATTGACTATCAACAGTTGAAAAAAAGTCACAATCAAGAATAAGTACCCTATCCCTAGGATTGATGACTTGTTCGACCAACTTCAGGGTGCTAGTCATTTTTTGAAAATAGACCTCAGATCCGGTTATCATCAGTTCAGAGTCAGAGATAGTGACATCCCGAAAAAAATGTTCAGAACTCGATAATGGTCATTATGAATTTGTAGTTATGTCATTTGGACTAACCAATGCTTCTGCATCTTTCATGGATTTAATAAACAGGGTGTTCAAGCAGTATTTGGACTTGTTTGTTATAGTCTTTATTGATGATATCCTCATTTACTCTAGGAATGAGGAAGAACATGTGACTCATCTGAGGGTTGTCTTACAAACTCTCAAAGATCGCCAGTTATTCGCTAAATTTAGCAAATGTGAGTTTTGGTTGCAATCAGTTGCTTTCCTTAGGCTTATAGTGTCTAGCGAAGGGATCCGAGTGGATTCTCAGGAAATAGAGGCAGTGAAGCAATGGGCCAGACCCACCTCTCCTACAGATATCAGAAGTTTCTTAGGTTTAGCTAGTTATTACAGAAGGTTCGTGGAAGGATTTTCATCCATAGCTTCTCCATTGACTAAGTTAACTCAAAAAAAGGTTAAGTTTCAGTGGTCAGATGATTGTGAGAAGAGCTTCTCAGAACTGAAAAGTAGGTTGACTACAGCTCTTGTGTTGACTCTACCAGAGGGTTCAGACGGTTATATGATCTATTGTGACGCATCTAGAGTCAGCCTAGGTTGTGTTTTGATGCAGCGAGATAAGGTTATAGCTTATGCTTCTAGACAACTTAAGGTACATGAGAAGAACTATCCAACTCATGACCTCGAGCTTGCAGTCGTAGTATTTGCCCTAAAGATTTGGAGACATTACTTGTATGGTGTTCACATAGATGTGTTCATAGACCATAAGAGCCTTCAGTACGTGTTCACCCAGAAATAATTGAATCTTCGCTAGATGAAATAGCTTGAATTTCTCAAGGACTATGATATGAATGTGCTTTACCATCCTAGGAAGGCCAATGTAGTAGTTGATGCTCTTAGTAGACTATCTATGGGTAGTGTAGCACATGATGAGGAAGAAAGGAAGAAATTAGCAAAAGATGTTCACCGGCTTGCTCTCTTAGAAGTTTGCCTTATGAACATGTCAGATGGTAGTGTAATAGTTCAAAATAGATCAGAATCTTCATTGGTAGCGGAGGTTAAGGAAAAATAAGACAGTGATCCTATATCGCTTCAATTGAAGGGTGTAGTTCATCAGCAAAAAGTTGAGGTTTTCTCCTAAGGGGGAGTTGGTGTGCTTCGCTACCAGGGTCATTTATGTGTTCCTAAGGTGGGTGAGTTAAGAGGGCAGATCCTTCCGGAAGCCCATAACTCCAGGTACTCTATTCATCCAGGTGCCAACAAGATGTACTGTTATCTACGAGAAGTCTTTTGGTGGAATGGCATGAAGAGGGATATAGCATATTTTGTGGTTAAGCGCCTTAATTGTCAGCAGATGAAGGTAGAACATCAGAAACTAGAAGGTATGACTCAGAAGATTAACATTCCTACATAGAAGTGGGAAGTGATAAACGTGGACTTCATTACGGGTTTACCTCATACTCGCAGACAACATGACTCCATTTGGGTAATAGTAGACAAAGTTACTAAGTCCGCTCACTTTTTGGCTGTTAAGACTAAAGATTTGGTGGAGGACTATGCCAAACTTTACATTAATGAGATAATTAGGTTGCATAGAGTTCCTTTGTCTATCATCTCAGATAGAGGTCCTTAGTTTACCTCTTATTTATGAAAGTCATTTAAGAAAGGTCTTGGTACTCACGTAAATCTTAGCACGACATTTCATCCACAGACAGATTGTCAAGCACAGCGTATCATTCAGACCTTAGAGGACATGTGGAGATCTTGCATGATCGATTTCAAGGGTAGTTGGGATGATCACCTACCTCTCATAGAGTTCACCTACAATAATAGCTACCAGTCCAATATTCAGATGGCCCCTTGTGAGGCATTGTGTGGGTGTAGATGTAGATCTCCAGTTGGTTGGTTTGAGGTAGGTGAAGCAGCCTTGATAGGGCCCGATTCGATTCATGAAGCTATTGAAAAGGTTCAGCTCATCAGAGACAGACTTAAGACAGCCCAGAGTCTTTAGAAGTCCTATGCAGATGTAAGGAGAAGGTACTTGGAGTTCCAAATTGATGATTGGGTTTTTCTGAAAGTATCACCTATTAAATGGGTGATGAGATTTGGCAAGAAAGGGAAGCTCAGTCCTAGATATGCAGGCCCTTACAGGATATCGAAAAGGGGTTGGTAAAGTGGTTTATGAGTTAGAGTTGCCAGCAGAACTATCAACAGTCCATCCAGTCTTTCACATTTCCTTATTAAAGAAGTGTGTGGGTGATCGAACATCTATAGTACCATTAGAAAGTGTGGTTGTGAAGGATAGTCTCACTTATGAAGAGGTGCCAGTTGAAGTTCTTGATCTTCAGGTTCAAAGGTTGAGAAACAACAAAGTCGCTTCAGTAAAGGTTTTGTAGAGGAGTCAGTCTGGAGAGGGAGCTACTTGGGAATCAAAAACAGCCATGAAGGCCAAGTATCCTCATCTCTTCTTTCCAATTCCATTCCATCTTGAGGTAATCGTTCCTCTCTAGTATTTCAGTTACTCTTACATAAATTCAGTCTTAGTATCATGTTCCTTCAGTTAGTCTTGCATTTTCAGCATATTTGTATGTTCCTGGAACTCAGTTCAATGTCATTTCAGTTTTAGTACTTAGTGGTAGGGATTGCAGCTATGTTCCTCCATACTAAGTTAGTTTAGACTTCAATCAAGGATGAATGTTTCCAAAGGGGAGATATTGTAACACCATGTACGCTAGATATACCACATTACAGATTTCCAAAAATTGCAGGTGCCACCGACGGAGGCCACCTACGGACTGTAGGTGGGATCCGTGGTTGGCCACCTGCAACCAACCCAAAATTCTCAGAAAAAGCAACGACCCACGACCGGACCTACAGATTGTCGATCATACCACGGGTCGTGGTCCAAGTCCGTGGATCGTGACTCTCAGCCCCACTTTCTGATGCCGATCGATGGACTGACAGGACGGACCGTCAGTCAGTCCACGGCCCATCGGTCAGGCCCGTCGATGGCCCCGATAGCTTTTAAGTCAGGGGTCGTTTGGTCTGTTCCCCTATGCGTTAGGCACCTAAACTACGTCGTTTAACCCCAAAACTATGTAGTTTTGGTCAGTTTAAGCTTAGTAACTTAGTCAGAACATACACTAATCAATCATTCTCCTAAATCAACCAAACTTAGAGAAAAAGATGAGAGGATAGTCGACCAAGCCCTCTCCACGAACGCAGCAGGTTTTCTTTAGTTTCATCCCCAAAATCGAAATATTTCTCCATGGAATTCGTCACCGAGTATGTGGGATTTCACTGGTGGTTCCTTTCATCCACTAGGTCCCTGAATTCAGTCATAATTTTGATTCCCTACATATTGTTTAGACCTGGGGTTTCTAGAACTTCAGATAATTGTTATTATTTAGTTGTTGTAGTGTTCTTAATCAGACTATCATGTCTTGGTAACATTTTTGCGTAGGTTCTTGCATGAAACTTTGAACCCTAGTTGTGTAGATTCATTTAGTTCAGGAATTACACTAGCTAAGATAGATAAACATATACATGTCTCATATTTCCAATGTTTCATTATCATTACTTAATGTTGCATTATCAGTTAGCATGTCAGAATATTGAGCTATCAAGTTATTTTAGTTATGTTGTATTGTACACATTCTAGTTGGGAGTAGGTTTAATATCGAGTTAGACTAGGGTCAGTCACCCTAATAGTCCTAGAACTACGTGCCCCCAAAGGTTAAGTCCCCTCTATTGGGCATCAATTTTAGTGATCACGCCAGCTATGCCTTTATTCCCCTGGCAAGATATATTAGGTCCTCTCGATGGGGCGTATACTTTAGACTCCACATTTAGCTCACATGGTTTTATGTCGGTTAATAGTATCTCCCACAGTCAGACTCTAGTGCATTTAACGAGGTTACCAATTATATTTCAGTATTCAGTTTCAGCATCATATGTACTTGGTCATTGCATTCAGTTTAGTTTATGTTCAGTATATTTAGTATCTTCACCACGTTTAGATTATATCATTGTTCAGTATGTTTCTTTCAGAATTTTCAGTACCTTTCAAGTAGTGATGCATACTCTGCGCTACATCTTTTCATGATGTAGGTTCAGGTCCTCAGCATTCAGATCATGTGTAGATCGGTTCCTGATCCGTATTCAGCAGTATCAGTGGTGAGTCCTCATTCTTCGAGGATGATAGACATGTTCTTTTACATTCAGTCTTTCATTTTAGTTTCAGTTTTACTAGAGATATGGGGGCATGTCCTAGCATCTCTAGTAAGTTAGAGGCTTATTTCAGACATAGATATATTCAGCTTTAGTATTTTGAGTTATAGTTCCGTATCTTTAACTCTTATTTAGTATTTATGTATTCAGACAAGTTTTTGGTATTCCCCACCATTAGTTATCTCATGTTTTAGCTTTCACACGGTATCTCTTATTTCAGAAAGTATTTGTATGCTTATGATATGCCAACTCATGGTTAGCTTGGAGTCACTTGTGATCTTAGGTCCCTTGTTTACATCAAGGGGGTAACCTCGGGACGTGACAGAAGTTGACTGCCATTATATTCAAGAACATGTGGTTGATCAAGTGATTAGTCTTCGACATATCACGTCGCATGATCAATTAGCAGACTTGCTTACAAAAGTGATGACAAGGAGCAGACACCAATTCCTATTATCCAAATTAATGTTTCTTGATAAGTAGCATCAATTTGAGAGGGGATGTTGACCATATTAGATATGATTCCAAATTATATTGCATATGATTCTACAAGATCTGGGACAATAATCTACTATAACTAAGAACAATCACACCGTTGATATTGTGCAAGCTATGATATGATATTGTGCTAGAGTCATGCTTCTACCTTTGTATATAAATAGTGGATAGTTTATCAAATGTAAAGCATAGAAATACAGAATAGTTTTCAACTCTTGTTGGTCTCTGATTTATCAATTCTTATCAAATAGTGTCTTCACCGCTACAACAGTGCTTCTTCAATCAAAATATTGCTTCTTAAAATCCCAAAATATTGTTGCCATAAAAAGTCCATGCAAAATAACGATTGGTAGTCCCTTCACTTTCTCTCTACTCTCCTTTTCCTTTTCCCTTTTTCAATCTAAGATTCTCTTTAATGGACTTAATTGTTAGCATATCTGATTTCTTAGATTTTAAAGGTAACATGTAATGATCCAGTTGGTCATTTTTTTTAAGTTTTCATGAAATTACAATTTTACCCCTCCTAATATTGATCCAAGTTATTTCTAATTGTGTTTTAATTTGAGAATTTTGTAAGTTTTAATTTTGAAAGGCTAAAGTTGCTTTAAAGTGTTTTTTGGTGTATTTTAGAGTTTCAAGTGTCGAAATGGAATTCTGTTGATTTCATCGATCCTTGAATGTGGAATTTGATCTAAGAAAGTTGTCGATTTTAGATTCAGAGTCTCTTAGAGGATTTGAAGTCCTAAGTTGAAAAATTATGAAAATTTAGCCTTAGGGTTGACTTTAGTCAATATTCGAGGTTTGGATGCTCGGATAGTAATTCTAAGAGTTCTTTTGGATTCAAGGGATGATTTTAGGCCTAGATGAGGTCTTGGTTGATTTTTCAGAGGTCTCAAGATTGATTTAGTCTTTTTACGCATTATGTTCTTTTCTTGTGACTGCTAAAAGTTTTGGGTCAAGGATACCTCAGATTCGTGTTTCCACGGTTCCATTGAGTCTTGAAACATCGATTAAAATGTATTTGTATATATGATTTGTGTGTACAGAGTTTTGCACAAATCCCTAGGGTCCTTTCAACGTTTTGAGTGTTAGTTAATTTTCTAGTGCCTGGGTCCTGTACCTTTCACTTTTTCATTAGGCCTTCCTCTTTAGAGACACTCACTTTACCGAAGGTTTGATCACTAAAATTAAGGCCAAACTTTCATGGGGCACGCTTAAGCGAACCACGGCTCGCTTTAGCGATGGTCGCTCAAGCGGAGCCTAGTTCGCAAAAGATAAGCCCCTAATTTTTGTGGGGTTCCATTAAGGGAATTTGAATTCTCTTAAGCAACATCAGACAGGGGTTTATGCCTGCAAATTTTAGGGGTTTTGCACCATTTTCCAATTTTGAGCTTGGTAAAACCCTTGGAGGCAATTTTAAAGAAATTTCTTGTGCTAAATCTTTTGGGTAAACTTTCGTGACCCTAAAATTTTATTCCCCTTAATTATTTAAGGATTTTAACATTAAAATTTGGGATTTTTATAGGCAAAAGGCATGGTTTTTCAAGAACTCAAGTTCTAAGCTAAAAAGGAGATTGTGAACGGATTTTAATTCCTTTTTGAAATGCATTCACCAATGAGTTTCAAATGTCTTGAGTAATATTTTCAAGTAAAGTTCTTTTGGAATTGGATTTTTGAGTTGATTGACCATTTTTAAGAGTATATGATATGGGTATTGTTGTTTCTGGAACCTTGTGGTGATTATTTTATTGAAATAGATTGTGTGGCTTTGGATTTGTTCAAAAGGGGAAGATCCAAGTCTTGTATTGACTAGTTGATTGAATTAAGGCAAGTGTTCTCCTAAACCTTGTAAATCTAGTAGAATCGTGTATTTCCCTTCATTGTGTGTGTTGGGGAGTAATGGGAATGAAGTGATGAGTTCATTGTTCCACTTGATTAATCTTATTAATAATAAAGGGGATTAATTTAAAAAAAACATGTTGATAATGATGCTTTGTGAAATTCCTTATTGTGGTCCTCTTTGAATGTTTGATGAGATGCTTTGATGGCATGAAAGCTGACTTGAATTGCTTGAATTGTTGTCTCTTCCTTAAGGTGTGAAATTGCTTGTTTCCATTGATTTTTGTACACTGCGATGAGACATGTGAAATAAGCCAAAAGGAAATAGTTTTGGCTATTTACATGATATAAAGCCAAAGGAAAATGGTTTCGGCTAGTGAAATGATATAAAGCCGAAGGGAAATGGTTATAGCTAGTGAGATGATATAAAGCCGAAGGGAAATGGTTCCTCTAGTGAAATGATATAAAGCCGATGGGAAATGATTCCATCTAGTGATATAGTGCCGAAGAAAAATGGTTCATGAAAGAGTTGACTATTTTGATTTGATGCATATTGATACTTGTGATTGACATACTTGTACGTGTTGGTTTTTGAATCGTGACTATTGAACTATGTGATTAAGCCTTATGATCTGTGTATTGTGAAACTCTTAGGTTGGGTTGATTTTTATGTAGGTTGTAGTTTGAGGAGGTTTGGTTGGGATGAAATGAGTATTCGATTTCTAGCTAGTTTCCCTTGTTTATTAGGTTGCCTTATGAGTACCGTGTTTGTTGGTACTCACTCCTTACTTCTACACTTGTGTAGGTTCCGAGCCTGGTACAGTGTGATTGCTCTTCTTCAACTATTTCCAAAGCATGTCAAAGAACTGTCTAGAGGTAGCTGTTTGTCATCCCGGTGAACCCTTTTTTTCCCTTATTTTATACTTTGTTCTATTTAAGAACAAAGACATTGAGACATGTAATTATCTTTAAATTGTACACTTTATGTATTAGTGGTTTGTACACGTGACAACAAGATTTTGGGGTCATAATAGAATGAATAAGTTTTCCGTATTTCTTTCATATCGTTAGGTTGAGGCTGACCTACCTTGGTGGTAAGATTCAAGTGTCATCATGTCTATTTTTGGGTAGCCAGGGCTTTTGGTAAGGGTACTACAGCTCCGCAGAGTGGAGGTCCGGGCACTGCTCAGACCATAGGTGGACAAGAGGGATAATATTATGTTTCTTAAGCGAGGCCTGAGGCCGAGGTTTCCAACGCTCTAATCACAGGTATTGTCCCAATTTACCATTGATCTGAGTCTGTATTGTTTGATCTAAGGTCTACTTTTTTGCATGTGTCTACCCAGTTTTTAGTTGGATTTGATATGATGTTTAATAGCATGCATATGCCTATTCATGTTTCTACACCAGTGGGTGAGTTCTTAGTGGTGGATTGAGTGTATCGATCTTGTCTTGTTTGTTTTTCTAGATATGATACTTGGGTAGACTTGATTATTCATGGTATGGTAGACTTTGATATTACTTTGGGTATGGATTGACTCTCCCCCCCATCATGTTATTCTTGATTGTTATGTTAAGACTGTGATTTTAGCTATTCTGGATGTCCGAGGAGTTAAGTAGACATGTGGTAGTGGTTCTTACCCTAACAAAGTTATCTCTTTCATTCGAGCTCAGAGATGGTTGATAGAGGGTGTTTGTCCTATTTGTCTTTCATTCGAGATGCTAGTGTTGTGCCACCTTCCATGGATTCTGTGTCCATGGTTCGAGAGTTTTCAAATGTGTTTCCTACTAACCTTCCATGTGTTCCTCCAGATAGGGACATTGATTTTTCTATTGACTAGGATCTGAGCACCAAGACTATCTATATCTCTCCTTATCGCATGGCTCTAGAAGAGTTGAAGGAAATGAAGGACCAATTGCAGGACTTGTTAAGTAAGGGGTTCATTCGCCATAGTGTTTCTCTGTGGGGTGCTCTTATTTTATTTGTGAAAAAGAAGGATGGTAACATGAGGATATGTATTGACTACCAGCAGTTGAACAAAGTTATAGTGAAGAACAGGTATCCTCTTCCTCATATTGATGATTTATTTGATCAACTTCAGGGAGAATCTTTGTTTTCTAAGATTGACTAGAGGTCCGGTTATCATTAGCTGAAGATTAGGGCACCATATATCTTTATGACAACTTTTATGACTCGTTATGGGAACTATAACTTTCTTGTGATGTCTCTTAGTTTGACTAACGCCCCTACATCGTTCATGGAGTTGATGAACAGGTTGTTCCGACCTTATCAAGATTCTTTTGTGATAGTGTTCATTGATAACATCTCGTTGTACTCCAAGACTGAGAAGGATCATGATCAACATTTGAGAATTGTGCACCAGATATTGAGGGAATAGAGGATATATGTCAAGTTCTCGAAGTGCGAGTTTTGGCTTGATTTTATAGCATTTTTGGGACACGTGCTGTCCGAGGAAGGTATTCTGGTGGATCCAACCAAGATGAGGCATGTAGAGGTTGGACCAGGCCTACGTCAGTTATAGAGATTTGGAGTTTTGTGGGACCTGCAGGCTACTACAAGAGATTTGTTCAGAGCTTCTTCAATAATGCATCTCCAATTACCAGATTGACTCGATAGTGTAAGAACTTTCAGTGGTATGAAAAGTGTGAAAAGAGCGTTCAAGAGCTCAAAACTTTGTTGACTTTGGCTCATGTTTTGACTTTAACCGAGGAGGGTGTAGACTCCATTATTTGTTGTGATGCTTCTAGAATTGGGTTGGGTGGTATTCTAATGAAAAAGGGGAAGGTGATCTCCTATGTTTCTAGACAGTTGAAGACCCATGAAAAGAACTACCTTACTTACGATTTAGAGTTAGCAGTTGTAGTATTTTTGCTTAAGCTATGGTAACATTATCTGTATGGGGTACATTGTGAGGTCTTCACTGACCATCGAAGTCTTCAGTATATCTTCAGTGGGAGGGATCTAAACTTGAGGCAGTGCAGCTAGCTTAATCTACTAAAGGACTATGATATCACCATCTTATATAATTCGAGAAACCCCAATGTGGTGGCCAATGCTTTGAGTTGGAAGACTTCTAGCATTGGGACTCTTGCCACTATAACTTTTGAGGAGAGCCATTAGCTAGAGATCTTCAAAGATTAGCCAACAGTTTCATCTGGTTACAGATATCTGAGTAGACTGGTGGTTTGATTGCTTTCCTAGAGACATGTTCTTCCTTAGTTGAGGATATTTGTGAGCACCAATTTGATGATGAGAAGTTGTGTCTCATTCGAGACAACGTGATGAGAGGGGAAGTTAAAGAGGTTGTCCTTAATTCTGATGGTGTCTTGATGATCGAAGGCACGATTTGTATGCCCAAGATCCGGGAGCGGTAAAGATGTATCATGATCTGAGCCAACAATACTGGAAGTGTGGCTTGAAGGGGGATATTGCAGATTTTGTTTCTAGGGCTTTGTCTTGCCAACCGGTCAAGTGTTAGCACCAGCAGCCTAGAGGTATATCTGAGAGGATATCTATTCCTACTTGGAAGAGGGAGCAGATTACTATGGATTTTGTTATGGGTTTGCCTACCACAGTGGGTGGTTATGACTCTATTTGGGTGGTCATTGACAGGCTGACCAAGTCCACCTATTTCATCCCAGTTCGGAAGAAGTATACAAAGAAGAAGCTAGCTGAGCTTTATATTAGTCAAATTGTGCGACTACATGGAGTCTCAATTTCTATTTTCTATTATTGAGGTTTTTTGTTCACTTCCAATTTATGGATGGCATTACAGCATGGTTTGGGTACTAGGTTAGATATGAGTACATATTTTCACCCTCAGATAGATAGTCAGTCCCAGAAGATGATTCAAGTGTTGGAGGACATGCTCTGAGCTTGTGTGATCAATTTTGGTGCTAGATGGGATCAACATTTGCCCTTAGCAGAGTTTTCCTACAATTACATTATCACGTCAGTATTCAGATGGCCCCATTTGAGGAGTTGTATGGCCGATAGTGTAGATCTTTGATAGGATGGTTTGACTCAATTGAGATGGACTCTTTAGATACATACTGACTTAGAGATGATATTGAGCAAGTCCATATGATTTAGGGTAGATTGTTGACATCCCATAGTCAACAGAAGAGTTATGCAGACTATAGAGTTCAAGTTGTAGTGTTCATGGATGGGGATCATGTTTGGCTGTGTGTGTCACCCATGAAGAGTGTGATTAGGCTCAGAAAAAAGGCAAGCTTAGCCCTAGATTCATTAAACCTTTTGATATTTGAGTCGAGTGGGAGAGTTGGCCTATAAGTTGGCTTTGCCACTTAGCCTGTTAGTTGTGCATCATGTGTTCCATGTCTCCATGCTTCGGAAGTACATGTCGGATGAGTCCCATGTACTTTCCCTTGATTCAGTTGAGTTGGATCCAGACTTGTCATTTGAGGAGGAGCCTATAGCCATTTTGGATATGCTGGTTTGAAAGCTTAGGACCAAAGAGATTGCTTTAGTGAATGTGCAGTGGAAGCATCGTTCAAGTAGTGAGGCAACTTGGGAGACAGAGTCAGATTTGCATGCCAGATATCCTCAGTTTTTTGACACTTCATGTACTTTCCTTTAGTTTATGTTCGAGTACAAATATGATTTTTAGTGGTAGATAATGTAATAACCTAGTTGGTCATTTTTGGAAATTTTTTAGAAATTACCATTTTATTCCTCCCGATATCGACCCTCGGTTATTTTTTATTCAGTTTTAAAAGTTGAGAATTTTATAATTTGTAACTTTTAAAGGCTAAAGTTGTTTTTAAATGGTTTTTGGCGTCTTTTGGAGTTTCTAGTGTTGAAATGGAATTCTGACGATTCCATTAGTCCTGGAATTTTGGAGCTGGTCTTAGAGAGTTGTCGGTTTTAGATTCTGAGTCTCTTTGAGGATTTGAAGTACAAAGTTGAAAAAATGTGGAAATTTAGCCTTTGAGTATACTTCGATTGATATTCGGGGTTTGGATGCTTGGATCAAAATTTCGTGATGGAGGATGATTTTAGACATATGTGAGGTCTATTTTGATTTTTCAGAGGTCCCAAGCTTGATTTAACCTTTTACGGGTTATTTTCCTTTCTTGTGACTTCCACAAGTTTCAGGTCAAGCAGACCTCAGATTTATGTTTTGATGATTGCATAGAGTTCAAAATGTCGAGTATAGTTGATCTGTATATACGGTTTGTGTGTATGGGATTCCGAACGAATCCAGAGGGTCCTTTCGATATTTTAAATGTTAGCTGATTTTCTGGTGCCTAAATTATGTACCTTTAGCTTTTGCTTTAGGCATTCCACTTTAGTGACCCTCTCTTTAGCTAATGTATGATCACTAAAGTGAAGGCCGAACTTTTGCGGGGTTCGCGTAAGAGAACCAAGGCTCGCTTTAGCAATGGTCGCTTAAGTGGAGCCCGGTTCGCAAAATTGAGACCCTCAATTTTTGTGGGGTTTGCTTAAGCGACATCAGACAGAGTTTTATGCTTGCAAATTTTGGGGTTTTTGCCCCATTTTCAATTTTTATCTTAGTAAAACCCTTGGAGGTGATTTTGAAGAATTTCTTGTGCTAAAAAATTTGGGTAAGCTTTGGTGTCCTAAAACTTCATTTCCCCTTGATTATTTATGGATTTTAACATCAAAACTTGGGATTTTGATTGACAAATGACAAGGGTTTTTCAAGAACTTAACTTCTAAACTAAAATGGAGATTGTGAATTGATTTTCTTTTTTGAAATGGTTTTCACCAATGAGTTCCAAATACCTTGGGTAAGATTTTCAAGTAATGATTTTCAGATTCAAACCTCATTCTCGGAATTGGGTTTCTGAGTTGATTGACCCATTATTCAAAGTATAAGATATGGGTATTGTTATTTTCAGAATCTTATTGTGATTACTTGTTTTAAATAGATTGTGTGGATTTGGACGTTATTCGGAAGGGGAAGATTCAAGTCTTGGATTGACTAGTTGATTGAATTAAGGCAAGTGATCTACTAAACCTTGTAAACCTAGTAAAATTGTGTATTTCCCTTCATTGTGTGTGTTGGGAAGTAATGGGAATGAGGTGATAAGTTCATTGTTCCACTTGATTAATCTTATGAATAAAAAAGGGCATAAAAAAAAAAAAGCAACGTGTTGATAATGATGCTTTGTGAATTGCCTTGTTGTGGCCCTAGTCGATTGATTGATGAGATGCTTTGATGGCATGAAAGTGGACTTGAATTGTTATCTCTTCCTTAAGGTGTGAAATTGCTTACTTACATTGATTGTTGTACACCGTGATGAGACATATGAAATAAAGCCGAAGGGAAATTATTTTGGCTATTGACATGATACAAAGCCGAAGGGAAATGGTAACCGTTAGTGAAATGATATAAAGTTGAAGGGAAATGGTTACAGTTAGTGAAATGATATAAAGGTGCAGTTGGGATGAAAGGAATATTCATTTTCTAGCTAATTTTCCTTGTTTATTAGGTTGCTTATTGATTACCATGTTGGTTGGTGCTCACTCCTTGCTTCTACACTTGTGTACCTTTTGAGCCCAGTACCATGCGATTGCTCTTCTTCTCCTCTTTCTGAGGCTTGTCAAATGATTGTTGAGAGGTAGCTGCTTATCATCCGGCGGACCCTCTTATTCCTTATTTTATGCTTTGTTCTATTTGAGAAACAAAGACATTGAGACTAGTAATTATCTTTAAATTCCGCACTTTATGTATTAGTGGCTTGAACACGCAACAACCAGGTTCTGGGTTATAATAGAAAAAATAAGTTTTCCGCTTCATCTTGTTCTTCATTTATATTTCCGCATTTTTTTCGTTTTGTTGAGTTGAGACTGACTTGTCTTGGTGAGAATAAACAAGTGCTATCATGTCCATTTTTGGGTCGTGACATAACATCACTTGCTTTGTATGGATATTTTTGGGGGCTTTGTTTATTGAAAAACTTACCCAATTAAGCAAACATATACTCCTTAATTATTTACTATAACTATAGTTGTATACAATTACCACTCGTCACTAACCTTTCATCCGATTTATGTGGGATCACTTTCGGATTTGTATACCCAATATATACTACCATATTTTTTCTTTTTCCCATTTAGACAAAGTAAACTTTATCTCCTCCTAATCTTTTTTACTGATTTTTCTCCTTAATTCATGTGAACCAGATTAGAGAATGTGTCAGTGTACCTTAGTACTCAACACTAACTAATAAATTGAAGCAGTTAGAAACGTCAGTTGTAATGTACTATCAGCAATGTATATATGCAACACATTGTATTTAATTACTAATCAATAAAAAATATCTTCTTTTCTTCTAATTCTCTCTGGATTTCTCTACATTATTGGTATATTGATTCATACAATTCCAGTAACTTGGCATGGTATCACAGCCAAAACAGGTGCAAATCGAGGGAATCATTCACATGTTGTGATGAATTTGAGTGATTTTGTACATGTTCTTGCTTAGTTTTAGCTTTTTTCTACCATTTTTAGCTTGTTATCATGCCAGATTCAGGATCCATTGGGAACAATACTTCCGCAAATGATGCAACAACTAGCGATTATCATCATTCTCTCTTTTTGTATCCATCAAATGCTCCTGGCTCACTTACGATTCCCATTATGTTGACTGAATCAGACAATTATACACTATGGAGCAGAGATGTCAAGCTTACATTGCTGGGAAGGAACAATATGGGTTCAGTGAAGCATAATCAGTTCACATGTGATTTGGCCAAGCTTTGGGATTGATGCAATGCAATTATAGTTTCCTGGCTTATGTGCAATATAAGTTAGGATCTCCTCAGTGGTGTTTTGTTTGTTCAAATAGCAATTTGATTTGGGAGAATTAGCTAGAAAGATTTGATAAGATCAATTGATCCTGGACTTTTGAATTACACACTTAAATTTTCACTTCTATTCAATGTACTTCTTTAGTCTGTCTACTACTCTAAACTGAAGGATCTATGGGATGAATATGACTCGATTATTCCCCCTCCTTCATGTGATTTTCCTAACTCTAGAGAGTTCATTAAAATTTGCAATATCAAAGAGTTTTATAGTTTTAGAAGGGATTGAGTGATAGTTATAATCAAGCTAGAAGTCAAATACTGATAATGCCACAAGTACCTTTTGTTAATCAAGTATATGCAATGGTGAATCAAGTATGAATACCAAAGGATAGTTGCAGGTTCCAGTAGAATGGTGGCCTCTAATCCTACGGCTATGTACACTTCTAGATCTGGTGATGATAACTACAGGCAGAAAAGGAGTTTAACAGGAAATTCATTCTGTGATTTATGTCACATGAAACGACATATAAAGGCGGATTGCAACAAGCTGAAGAAATGTGATCATTTCCATCTGAATGGTCATGTGAAGGGAAACTATTTAGGCTAATTGGATATCCAGCCGACTTCGAAGGAAAAATGAGAGCTATTGCAGTGACAGATCCCATTACAGGTAGTACTCCAATGCTCGTTACTAACACTGCAGGTCCAAAGGACCAAAAGGACCAACACCAGCAGATGGTGTCTTCTCAGCAACAAGGAAGGTTTTCTCAGTGTTCCCATCATCAGCCAATGCATACTACGCTTGATTACATGCAATCCCCACATAAGTATGCACCAAGTACTTCTCGCAGCAGACATGCACCTGTAGGTGGAAATGGTAATGTTAGTGGCAATGCTCACATGGCAGCTAACTATTTCCCTCATCAGCAGGATTTTGTAAAGTTGATACTAGACACAGTGGCCTCTAATCACATGTAGGAGATCAAACACACACACAGGATAAAGGATTGATAGAAAATGTAGGCAAAGTGCAGTTGCCAATAGGAGAATCATCAAAAGTTTCACTTGTAGGAAACTAGCCTTGGAGAGAAAATCTTGAGAGCAATTGAGGGCATTTTGGGGAATGAAAGGGAATAAGTATTTTTTTAAGGAGTAAAATCAGTTATAGGGTCTATTTACAGGCCAAAACAACGTAGTTTAGGAACTAGAAAGGTAAGAAACGACCCAAATAACCCTAACTTAAAACTGTCGGAGTGACCAATGAGTTGGACCTATGGACTGTAGAAATTCCTACGGTCCATACTGGTCAACCGTAGGTCGAGTTACTGGGGCTCTAAAATTTGACAACTTCTTACGACACCCCCTTTGGACTGTCGATATTCCTACGGTATGTAGACCCCATCCGTAGACCTCAATTTTAACCCAAAATTTTAAGAAGTCTGGAACCTTTCTTCGGAACCCGTTCACGACTCGTCAAAAGTCCTACGAATTGTCCTATCCATTCGTAGGTCAATCTTCAAAACTTGAATTTCCCAAATCTCAAGGTCATTCCTACGATGTCATCTACGACCAGTAGATGCTTCTACAAACCGTAGATCGGTCTCATAGGACACGACCAGTAGCCAAAATGAGACTTTTCCTTTCCAAATTTGACTTTCCAATTTGCAAGGTGTCACACAAATGGCTTGAGATTTTTTCTTAACGGGTTAACCGATAACCTGATAGTAAATTAAATAATTATATTTTTACCATTTGCTCTATAAAGTCCTTGACTTAGAGTTTAGTTTTATACTTTTATATTTGGTTGTCTCAAACTCTCGGTTATTCTACAAAATAACAATGTTTACTTTTGAGGATGATGCAGTTTGTCAACTCATATGCATGATTCATTTGGTTTGTCACCTTGTTTCTACCGATACATAGCCTACAATAGTATGACTTAATAATGTAAGTTAACGATCATGAAATGATTTGTATATCACGGCACAGTTTGAACTTCAATTGAATTTTTTAAAACTGCAGTTTTTTTTTAATATACATGTCCATAACTATTCAAAATTGATGCATTATAGTAAGTGTTAAAAAGCTATTTTTCATAGTAAAAAAATTATAATGTTCAAGTATAATAAAAGGATTCTTAAGCATTATAATTTCTTCTTAATAAATCTATGTATTTTTAAAAAAATAAGATTATAATTTTAGTTAAATGAGTTAAATAAGTATTATAAAAAATGAAGCTTAATGTTAGAACATGCCAACTAGGAGAAACAGAGACTTTTGAGGTGTCTAGTATTGTTTTAGGAAAATAATAATAATTGAGAGATATTTTTATCCTAAATGAAACAAAAAGTGATATTTGAAGACAGTTCTCAAAATTTGGGCGACTATTTAGAGAATTACCTCTCATGTTATCATAAGTGTTTGTTCCTATCTAATTTTACATCAACTCCTATAACTTTATATTTTAACAAATAAGGAAGTAATTTGAAGTAGAAAAAAAAAAAGTTAAACAAAAATAGATGACAACAAAGTTTTACTAGGCAAAATCTTAAAGAGGGGAAGTTGTGTAATATTAAGGGATAATGTATAAGTGCTTCTAAATTATGATCGTAATCTCAGCGATACATCTTAATTTAATTAATGTCCTATTACCCTCCTTGATTTGATTTTCTTTACTTGTTTTGATATCTAGTCCGAAATTAACTTATATTCAACACAAAAAAATTAGAATTAAATTTGATTACGAATCAAAAGGAAATGAAAAGATAATCAAAAGAATAAATAAAATCAATAGAAAAAAATTATGAAGGTTAAAAAAATGAAGAAAAAAGTTTAAAATACAAGACATTTTAATTTTTTTTTACGTGTATTAACTTAATTTAAATACAATATAAAGAAAATAAGAAGATTTTTTTAAAAAAATGATTACACACATGGCGTGTATATATGTTGTACAAACACAACCAGCTTACTTGGTTAAAGGTGTCGCCACATAAGCACAAAAGGTGCATACACGAAATACAAAAAAAATGAATTTGAGGAGGTTATAGGACCTTAGTTAAGTTAAGATGTACCGCTATAATTTTGATCATAGCTTAAAGAGTACTTACGCATTATCCCTAATATTAATTTTAACCACAAACTAAGTAATATGTGTTATTAACTAAAATCTTAGGAGACGTAAGTGTACTTCTTTCTAATAAAAGATTCCTATGTGGAAAATTGGTTTATTTGGTATAAACAAAGTGGAAAATATCGTGTTGAATATTCAAAAGCCATCAAAAATTAGAATTTAGAATCATTTTCTGCTTCAATAATAATAAATTACTACTAGTTGATAGATAAAACAACACACTCCCTCTATATTAGTCTTCCTTTGATGTCATTAGTCAAGAGTGAACCCTGTATTTACTCTTGCAATTTGAACTTGGACATTGACTTGCACATAGTTTATTGGATCAACTCAACTTTTTTATTTTTGATGCAATAGAAAAAAGTTGTCCATACACATTCTAGGTAGCTTCGAGCAATATTGTCTCTTTGTCCCCTATTGGCCTATTGTTTCGAGCAAGTGTAGTTCTAATAAAAAAATATAGAGACGGCCATCTCCAACTACCCTCTAATTTATTGTTTAAATTGTCGCATCCTTAGTCTTCTATTAAGCGCACGCGCGGCACTTGATAATTTGCTCACATTCTTGCACCACTTGCTCACGATCTTGCTATGCAATGTCAGCCTAAAACTCTAAGAATCGCTAAGAGAATGGAAGAGAAAACACAAGAGGATTGCTAAGAAGAATTGTGTTGTAGAGAACTTTGTTGATTTTTGCTGATAATTTTACAAATGATTTCCCGTCTATTTATAATACTAGCTTAGGGGAAATTATGTAAATAATAATTATTATGCAAGTCCGTACATATTTATAAATAAGTTTATTTTCTAGAATACTTTACAATTTTAGAATATTTCAAGGATCTTCTATGTAAATCTTTCACATTTTAGGATCTACCATGGAAAATTCCAACATTTCTCTAGAATATTCCACTAAGGATAGTCCTCTTCCTATGTAAGCCCTTCACATGGCAACTTTGTCCCATGTGGAACTTACATGGCGTGATGATGTGGCGGGATGTCACAAAATTCTCTATATAGAGGAGCGAATAGTAGTTCTCCAAATTTAGAGAACTATATTCATCTTATCTATTTCACTTTTTGATTTATTTTTTTTCAAAAAAAAAATTATTATTATTATTATTACATAAAATATGTGATTTAACATATTATGAGTCATATAAGACCATTAATTAAAGGGAAAATTTTCAAAACAACAATATTTTAGCTTTTAGTGGGACTCCTTAGCAACAGTTTCATTATTTATTAAAAATGTCATTATTTTAGTTTGTTAAGGGATTAGTTATGTATTTATTTTATTTTGATTAATTTGAAAGAATATAAATAATTAATAACAGAACAGAGAAAATCATGGAACAAAAAAATTCAAAAAAGGTAAAAAAGATTTTAAATACAAATTAGTTACGTTTTCATCTTTCTGTCAAGCGTTTTTTTTGCTTTCTTCTTAAGAACATCAAAAAAAAAAAAAATAGTTTGTCTTCCGAATCATTCATCTGATAACTTTCAAAGCTTCTTCAAGTTGAATACGGCATATTTTTTAAACGGAATTTTTCAAAATTGACGACTATAAATTTGTCGCATCCAGTGAACAATCGAAAAACAATCAGATATTTTTTTTTCGATTTTTTTATTTGTTTGGATGAGATATTTGTATATGTCGAGTACAAGAGCGTTATTTTTTTCTGATTGAATCAGTGAAATCTTTGTATGTATTGGGATTTAAGCTTTTTTCAGTTATTTTGTATCCAAATTATGATGTATAACGAATGGTTTTTTTTTTTTTTTTTTAGTTTAGTAGCTGTTTTTTCTATTTGAATGCATACAATAATTTGTATCCCATTAAGTTAATGTAACTAATCGATCATGAACTATATGTTGAATACAACAATATATGAATACAAAAGTGAGATGAAAATACAAAGTTATAAATACAAAGTGAGATTGAAT
>JAJOOR010011547.1:0-34900 GCA_036250505.1 Solanum acaule | reverse complement strand
GTTGCTTGGATTGCTTCACTCTTCCAAGTCTTTGGTATGTCCTCAAGATTCGAGGACTATGTTTAGAAGTTTCTTAGTCATTGTAATAGACACTTAAGTTTCATTTCATTTGTAAAGGGCCGTGTCCCTGAGTACGTTTTAAGTTCTTGTCTAAGACTGGCTAAAGTGACTTAGTAGTTCCGCTTGCGTATTGATGTTTTCAAATGTTGATGACTCTTGAAGTCTTATGGTTTTATTGAATAAAAGTTTTAAATTCTTAGTGATTTTTATGATCTATGCAATGAAAGAATGCTAAGGCTTGTGTAAGACCTCCGAGAGGTCGAATACGCATGTAACAACTAGGGGGTGCTCTCGGGTCGTTACATAAATACACCCTTTGGAGATCATTTTCCTATCATTAAGTCAAGAAATAAATTGACCTCTAGGGATAGAATTTCCTCCCTTCCACTCTAATATAGGCTCATTTGGAAATTGGAATCTAACAACCCGAGTCCTAGAATCGATAGAGGCATAACATGCAAGCAACCAATTCATGCCCAAAATCACATCAAAGTCTAACATGTCTAACTCTACTAAATCCACCAAAGTAACTCTAGGTGACAAGGAAATGGAACAACTTCTATGGACTCTTTTAGCCACCACCGAGTCACTAACCGGGGTAGAGACCTAAAAAGGTTCCACTAACACTTTGGGGAGTATTTCAAATTTCATGGCCACAAAAGGTGTCCCAAAGGACAAAGTAGAATCAGGGTCTAACAAGGCATATAAATCAATAGAGAAGACTTTTAACATACCGGTCACCACATTTGGGGAGCTCTCTTGGTCCCCTCGGGCTTGAAGAGCATAAAAGTTGTTCTGCTTTTGAGCATTGGAGTTTGAACTGCTTGGAGGAGCTTGTTTTTCTTCCCTTCCCTTAACCCTGAACATTGGACAGTCTCTCAGCTTGTGGCCAACCTTCCTGCAACTAAAACACCCATCGGTACGAACAAGACACTTGTCATCATGCTTTCTACCACATTTTACACAATTAGGCCTAGCAACATAATTACCTCCTTGAGGTTTAGGGTTGGAAACCCTTTCCTTGTTGACCCTTGGAGCACTAGAGGAGCCTTGGTTGGAGAACCATTGTTTAAACCTTGGTCGACCTTGTCCATCGGATCTAGCATTGGAGAAGTTCCCATCACCAGTTCTAGCTCTTTTCACCTCTATATTTCTTTTCTTGAGTTTTAACTCCTCAATTTGTTGAGGATACACCATAAGCCTTGAGATATCCATGACATGAAGGAGCATTTCCCTACAGAATTCATCTTGGACCAAATTGGACACACCCGTCAAAAACCTACTCATCTCATCCCTCGAATCCTCCACCATAGATGGAGCATACTTGGATAGTTGGGTAAATTTCAAGGCATATTCCTTGACACTCATGCTACCTTGTCTAAGGTTAATGAATTCCTACACCTTATCTTCCCTCAAGTCTCGGGGAATGAATCTATCAAGAAATGCCAATTTGAATGTTTCCCATTCAACCGGCCTCACTCCTATGGGTCTTCCTTCTTCCAAAGATCATACCATACTTGAGCAACATCCTTTAGTTGGTAGGCGGTTAAATCCGCCTTCATTCCCGAAGATACCCCCATAATATCAAGGACCTTATAAACTTCATCGATAAACCTTTGGGGATCCTCCTCCACTTAGAGCCATGAAATTTGGGAAGGTTCTTTCTAGAAAAATCGCTAACCCTAAAAGAAGCCAAATTCATTTAAGGATTGACTGGAGCTACCACTTGTCTATTGGCTTGAGTTGTCATGACTTGAGCTAGCATTTGGATAGTAGACCTAAACTCCGCATGGGTCACATTCTCAACCACGGGGTCAACCGGAGTTTGATAAGCTTGAAGAGCTTCCTCATTCACATTGCCACCCTCCATTCTTCTAGTGTTAGCCCTACGTGTGTTCATATCCGGAAGACATAAGGGAAGGATTAGAAAAGGGACTTTATAGAGTTAAACTCTAAGGCACGACTTAAGAGTAATGAAAGAAGTGACATTTCTTAAACATCTTATAGCCTCTCATTCGTAAGTGTGGTGTGCTTCACACTCATGAACAAGACTCTACTAGACGTGGCTTATGAGACATCATCCTAGAATTATTCTAAACCTTCTGCTCTCATTACCAAGTTTGTCACGACCCAGGATACCCCCTAGATATAACAAGGCACGTAGAAACCCGAAAGGCACCATGTAAGACACTTAGCATATCATAAAATAAAGCATTAGAACAATATGAGTAAAAACGCATTTAGGTCAAAAACTGTAACACCCCAAAAACTAGTAGACTAAACTAGGGCCTTAAACTAGGGTTCTAAGGCTTGTTGAATGTTGAATACAGTCATAGATAAGACTTTACGTGCTTAGAATGAGGGGTTTTAGTGGTTGAACGTCAAGGTAAGTGTTAGACCTCGTAGCATAGAAGACCATTTAGAGTGTTGTGGAGCATCGGAAGGGCAAGTGCCAAGGCGAAAGGGCAAGACTAAGCCAAGGGGCCAAGGCTGTCCAACCTTGGCAAGCTACTGCACAAGGGGTTCACAACCAGTGGTCTTGACCATGGTCTGTGAAGGGGTCCGTGAAGACCCCTTAGACTCATGGGAGGCAAGGTCCAAAAGCCTAGCTACTGCGTAGGGACCACGAGCCACTTCACGGCCAGTGGTTATGACCACGGCTCATGGGAAGGCTCGTGGTCATGCCTTAGAATTGTGGGAGCTTGGAAAGTTGAGAGGATCCACTGGTCAAGGGACCACGAGCACCATCATGGGCCGTGGTGCCCTTGATGGCTCGTGAAGAGGGGTGTGGTGCCAGGAACCATGGCTGCCTAGTTGAGGGGTTTTTAGTAAATTCATTTTTAGTTAGTATTAAATAGGGGTCGTTTTATATGAGTTTTATTTACCTATTTAGACTATTTTAATCATTAGCCCCAAATTTTAAGTCACTTTTCACAAGACCCAACTCAAAACCCCAAGAACCTCTCCACTCAAATATTTCTCTCGCTAAAAAACCCAAGAAGAAGAAGAAGAAGGAGAAGAAGAAGAAGAAGAAGAAGAAGAAGAAGAAGAAGAAGAAGAAGAAGACGATGACGAAGAAGAAGAAGAGAAGGTGAAGGAGAAGGAGAAGGAGAAGAAGAAGAAGACCTCCCCACCTTTTTTTATTCTTTTTCAAAAAAAAAAAAGAGATGAGGAGAAGAAGAAGAGGAGAAGGAGGTTAGGTCGAAATTCTCCATTGAAGCAAGCTTAGTATCATGTGTTATAATTGATCAAAGTTAGGATCATATAACCAAGAATTGAACTAGACTCTATTGTATATGATGAATCTTGACATGTAAAGTTGACTTTGAACCGTTATGATCAATTGGGACTAGAATCACCTAGTAATGAAAGATGTGCTCAAAATACCTTGAAATCTAGGTATAAAGAAGAGATTAAGAAAGAAACCTTGAGAGTAAGGTTTGTGATCATGATAGCTAGGGCTTTAGGGTAAAGCTAATGTGATCAACTATTGATGTAAATGCTTTGAGAGTAAAGTCTAAAAGAGAATAGAAGTCTAATAGGTTGGATTGTGGTGAAAGGCCTATACTCACCTAACCTACCTTATGAATGTTTGATAGATGAAAGTGATAGAATCACTTGAACATGGATTGACTGTCAAGGACATTCTTCCATGATAGATGAGTGTTAAGCAAGGCTTAACAAGTAAATCCTGGGGTTTGTACTTGGCCTCAACTAGACATTGAACATGAGAAGGAGTGTCACACAAGAGAGGGTCCAAGATCCAAGTAGAAAGGAGAACCACACCTAGTTGATGTGAGGACTATTCAAGTAAAAGGGGGAACACTTACGTAGTAGAGTGTGGGTTTTCCGAAAGTTAGGTCTCATCAGATGGGAGCCTTCATATGAGTTGAGTTAAGGTTCCTAGTAGCAATCTCCATATCCAATGAACTAAGACATGCTTATTGAAGAATCTCATAGTGTTTTAAAGAATAATTGAACTAAGACTTACTTAATAAAGTACCTCATAGTGTTCAAGAGTATAAGTGGACTTAGACATGCTTAAGGTAGTATCTCATAGGGTCCATGTGAAGAAGGAACCTAGACATACTTAAGAGAGTATCTCATAGTGTTCAAAGTATAAAGGGGTTAGACATGCTTAAGTAAGTGTCTCATAGTACCAATGCTAATAGTTAACTCAGACATACTAAAGGAAATATCTCATAAGGTTCAACCTAATAATGAACTAAGATATGCTTAAGAGAGTACCTCATAGTGTTCTAAAGTTACAGAGAGGAACTAGGTTCCAAGTCAAGAAGTATTAGTGTGAGGACCTAAAAGTAGTACTTAGCATGAGTAGTATTATGGGGTGCTATTCATGCATTGCACAAGTATGTCTTAGGGTTGATTTAAGAAAATATTTAGATAGGATTGTGCCATAGTTGCCCTTCCTAGTTATAGTTAACTAAAGGTGAGAGATTCCCTTAGTTATGAGAGTTAGGTTATTAATGAAGCCAAATGAGGGTGGATATGACTAAGATGACTTCAAGGTTATGCTTAGTGTGAAGGGTAGTATGGGATGCCTTTCAGGCATTGCACAAGTGTGCTTTAAGGTTACTTAGAAGTATGGTGCCTTTATGGCATAGAAAAGCTTAAAGAGTTGACCATGTATATAGATTATTATTAAGATGACTAAAAAGGAATACTTGGGTTGGGTGGTATTATGGGATGTTATTCTTGCTTTGCACATGTATGCTTTTGAGGTTACATGAGAATGGTGCTATTATGGTATAGATGACTAAGAGTCGATTATGCTTATATGATTATGACTTATCTCTTATGCTCATTAACTATATCTTATGTTTACTTATGTTTATATGATGCTTATGTTGGAGACCTTGCTATGACTATGATGAATTGCTATGACCATGTTAGTCTCTTATGCGTATACCTTATGTTGACTAACCATGTTGAGATGCTCTTATGTTGTTATGCTAGCTTTCATACTTGGTACATTTTGTACTAACACATATTACCTACATTCTAATAAAATGTAGGGTTTTCGAGATTGAGTTGCTTTGGAGGCTAGGTTTCTAAGGTGCAACAAGAGTTGAAGAATTGGTGAGTCCTCATAGCTTCGAGGGCAAACCCCTTATGTTTCCTTTATGTCATTTCTCTATGTTTTAGACACTTATGTGGGTTGCGTCCCAAGTATTTTATTCACGAGTTTTAATAGATGATTTGAGACAAAAGTTTTAGTAGATACTTCCGCTTGTTTATGAAAATATTTTCGATTGTATGGATTTAAAGAAGTTTTAAATTTCCCATACTTTTCTAGAATCTTATGTTATGATTATGCTAAGGGTTTGTATGAGACTCTTGGGGTCAAGTACGCCATGTTACTTCTAAGGGGGTACCCCTAGGTCGTGACAAACTTGGTAATCAGAGCAAAAGGTTTTGAATGGTTCTAGGATTGTCTCAAACCACGTCTAGTAGAGTCTTGTTCATAAATGTGAAGCTCACCATATTTATGAATAGGAGGCTATTGGATGCTTAGGAAAAGTCTCACTTCTTCATTCTCTTAGTCGTGCCATAGAGTTTGGCTTTAGTAGGCCCTTCTTCTAAATGGGCGGAGGATTTTTAGGGAAAAATAGTTATGGAATTTGAGGGTAATTATGAAAAAGGGTAAAGTAATATGAAATTTTAGGACTCTTCTTTTTTTTTTCTTTCCCCACTTTTTTTTTCTACTTTTTCATAATATATACTATTATTATTATTTTTAAACTAATTATATGTTGGAGGATTAAAACAAATACATTAAATTCACAACCTTTATTTATTAAACTTTAAACATAAAGTGATCTTATAATTTATTGTAATTTTCATATTTTTATATTATTTTATTTTAAATATAACCCTACTGAAATAATAATATTTAAGTATTAAAATTCATATAAAATCTTTAAATTTTGGTAAAAAATTAGGTGTTCACAGTATGCCCCTCTTTTCCTGGAAACATGAACAAATTTCATGCAAAGACGTGAACTATGTGACTAATTTTTTATTGAGACATTTATTCAAAAATGTGAAAATAAGTAAAAGAGAAGAGGTTTGACTGCGCCCTAACTTTGGAAAAACTACCTATCCTGAGTTAATGAAAAGGAGTCAGGTGTAGTTCAAATATATGAAGGTACTGGAGAATAAGTTAGGTAGTCGAGTGAGGTTCTGTTGAGGTTCCAATTCGTAGCTCCAACTATTACATTAAAAGGCAAAATACAATAGGAGAGAAAGGAAAGATACAAGATCTTATCTACTCCACTAGTCCTGAGTCTTCATTTTGAGTTTTCGGTCATCGCTTCACCCTCTTTGGGTAGGTACATCGATTTTGAACTTTGATCTTGATATTTGAATTGAAGACTTGAAACTTATGGTTTGACTTGAGCCATTGACGCTCTTCCGCATGATATTCTTGAATGCTAGTTTTTCTTGAGAAGATGATTCATGATAGGTTGAGTTGTTACATGGGTCGAAAGTGACTCTAAATGTCATTGACATCTAACATTCTTCGTTTCTCTAATCAAAATGAGGAGTTTTTTCTTGAACTTCAAATCTGTGTACTATGTAGAAACATGCACGCCATAAAAACAAAGCAAAACAATTTTTTATGTCCCAGTGTGTAGTAGGAAAATTTTGTGAGTTATTGCTGAAAGCTATAAAAGTCTATACTAGGCATAAAAATAATTCATTTTTATTTTCGTACCCAATACATATATAAAATAAAATAAAGGAAGATTTTTGCTCAAAATGCAACTAGGGGTTATTTAGCCCTGTGAAGACATGAAAATACAATAGGGATTATTGTGCCCTATGAAGCCAGGAAAAAAAATAGGGGATATTGTGCCCTATATGCAACCAAGGGTTATTGGGCCCTGTAAAGACATGAAAAAATAAAAATAGGGGTTAGTGTGCCCTAAATGCAACCAGGGCTTATTGGGTCCTGTGAAGACATGAAAAATAAAATAGGGGTTATTGTGCCCTATATGCAACCACAGGTTATTGTGCCCTGTGAAGACATGAAAAATAAAATAGGGGTTATTGTGCCATATATGCAACCAGGGGTTACTGTGCCCTGTGAAGACATGAAAATAAAATAAGGTTATTGTGACGTCTATGCAACCAGGGGTTATTGCGCCCTATGAAGACATGAAAAATAGGGGTTTTTGTGCCCTATATGCAACCAGGGGTTATTGTACCCTGTGAAAACATGAAAAACAAAATATGGGTATTGTGCCCTATATGCAACCAGGGGTTATAGTTCCCTGTGAAGACATGAAAAATAAAATAGGGATTATTGTGCCCTATATGCAACCAGGGGTTATTGTGCCCTATGAAGACATGAAAAATAAAATAGGGTTTATTGTGCCCTAAAAGCAACTAGGTGTTACTGTGCCCTGTGAAGACATGAAAAATAAAATAGGGGTTATTGTGCCCTATATGGAACCAGGGATTATTGTGCCTTGTGAAGACATGAAAATAAAATAGAGGTTATTGTGCCCTATATGCAACCAGGGGTTATTGCGCCCTGTGAAAACATGAAAAAATAAAATAGGAGTTATTGTGCCGTATATGCAACCAGGGGTTATTGTGCCCTGTGAAGACATGAAAAATGAAATAGGGGTTATTGTGCCCTATTAGCAATCAGGGGTTATTGTGCCCTGTAAAGTCATGAAAAATAAAATAGGTATTATATATATTATTTTTTAGTCTTTTTAATTTTTTTTAACTTATATTATTATTATTTAATATCATTTATTTTAGTTTTATTTTTTTTTGTTTTCCAAACATAAAAGAAACAAACAAAAAATAAATAAATAAAAATGCCCCAGATTTTCTTAAGAAAAGTAATCCTTTTTATTGTTATTATTATATTTGTTGTGCATATTGTAGGAGAGACATGGATTCAAGAACTTATCGTCATGGCGTTTGTCTCTCGCGAAATACTTGCACGATTTTGCTTTGTTCTGAAAGTACGTGACGACTTTAATGAATCATGACATGCATTTGCACTAAACGCTTGATCCTTCTATGTTGTCCGAATCTCATGAAACAATGTTGTACCATTCAGTCTATAACCTAACTTCTATCTTGATTTTGCTCATGCCAAGATGGAATGTCATCATTTGATCAGTGGTGCCCTTCCTTGTTTTTCACCAATAAGACATTCTTATCTCCTTCTCTCAACTTACTATCGTCTTATAGTGCCCGTGAGGGTTTTCACTCATAAGACTCTCTCACTTTTCTTTATTTCTTTGTTGTATGAAACATCAATAGCAATATCATGTGTCATCCTTTGGAGAATTGAAGAATTTGATTATTGTTTGATTGAGCGATTAGACCGAACTCCAATGAACGGTTGCCTACGTATCCTCTTAGGAATCAGGTCGAACGTAGTTCAATAAATCAAAAATAATTTTTCTTTTTCTTGATTTTTTTAAAAAAGAAAATCATTTGGGAAAAGAATCAGTTCATGTTTGATAATGTCTTGACTTTAGTTGGTACCAACAATTAGTATTATGCATATGAACCAAATTCAACTACTTTCAAACAAAAATGAGGTCAACTCTGAGTAATCCCTATAGATTCAAATGGTATTTCAAACATACTTAAGTATTTACAAGGTCAATTCATCTTGCCTAAATAAAGGGATAGAATTATTCATATCCTCATGTTTCAAATGCCCTAGCAACAAATGAAAGTCCTACTTTATACAATAGAATAATTTGGATCGTAGGACATTCTTGAAAGCCACTCACAGAAAGATGCTCAATGCATGAGATTGAGATACCATATGCTTGACCCTCATGTAAGTATCCACTATTGTGAGAACACAAAAAATGAGATCAAATAGGACTTTTCATTGGTTTGTAATGAAGGCTTAGGGAAATGTAGGATATTTATTTGGGATAAAGTGACTATTTTCTCCTTAAAATTTGCACAATGCTTTCGATATTTTTTTCATTTTTGCATTTGAACTTTATTTTCTTGAAAGCTCCTTCTCATTTATTTTTCTCTTCCTTTTTCTTCTCATTTTCTCTTCTTTTTATTGGAGATTTATTTTTCTTTCTAGATTTTCTTTGTCATATTTTTTTACTTTCACATATTTGATCTTTTCACTTTATTACCCAACCTAGATCTTTGACACTGTGTAGATCATTAATAGTGCGCTCAAGGAGGTGAGATCAGTGAATACTGCATTTATGCACTCAAAAGGATATATGCCAAGACATGATTATTCAAATAAAAACATTTCAGGCTCGAAATGAGAGTTTTATGGATAACATATTATTCGGTATGCTTGAAAGGCACAATCAGATAAAAAAGGCCTATAATCTTTTCCCAAGATCTTTGGCGCTTCGTAGATAATTGATAGTGGACTCAAGGAGGTGGGACCAAGGTATAATGCATTTATGCACTCAAAAGGATATATGTTAAAATATGGTTATCCAAATAAAAATGTTTTAGGCTCAAAATGGAAGTTCTATGGATGACATGTCATTCGATAGGCTTGAAAGGCACAATCGAATCAAAGAAGGCCTATAATCATTTTCCAAGTCAAATGTTACTAAAAATTTCGCTTCAACCCACATTCGGGCCAAGTTCTAAATAAACAAAGTCATGCCATTGAATTTTGATATCTAAAGCTCACCACACAATGCATTTGAAACAATGAGGTTGAATTTGTTTTAGCCTTAACTTCAAGCAAGATAATTTCTCAAGTATTACATAAATATATTGAGAGATACCAATAGAAGTCTATAGGTCACAACAAAGTTGGCCTGTCTTGCCAAATAGTTTAAAACATAATTTTTTTTCTTATGTACACTCCTAAGTATGTTGGTACCAACTAAGTCAATTTATTTTCTAAATATTAAAAAATAAATTCTTATAAAGAAATATCGTATCCAAAACAATTTTTTTTATCCCTCCTTTTTTTTTTGCCCCTATTTTTGTGATGAGTACTTTTTAGATTTTTCCCTGGTTAGACCGAACTTCAAAATAAGACTGCCTACATATCTTGTCGAAGCAAAAATCAGGTCAAACGTAGTTCATGAGTTTTGATATATGAATTATAAATTTTTTAATTTTTTTGAAGAAGGGTAAAAATCTATTTTTTTAGAAAGGATAAGCAATTTGTTTTATTCAATTTTTAAATAAGGATTAAGAACTCTGTCTTCTTTTTAATTTTTTAAAAAAAAATAAGGATCACCGAACCCGAGGAGGGTTGCCTACGTATCTCATCAATGTTAGAATCAGGTGTGCGTAGTTCGTTAAAATTGGATAGTTAAACAAAAAAAATTAAGCTTAAATTTTGTTGACAGATGCAACTATATACTTCATTTAAAGTTATATAAAAACTTTTAAAGCTTCTTTTTGTGAACTATACATAATAAAAGAAAACTTTTTTCTATTGTGATTTTTTATTAGAAGGATTTTTTTTCCTTTTCATTGGTCACCATAGATTTGGTTTCTATACAAGGAGCTTCGAATAAATACATTTTCAGATAGCATATAAAATAATTTAGGTGGTCAAATAAAATAAGGGTATTTATTCTAGATGGATTGGATCTTATGCTGAGTCTCATTAAGTCAAATATAAATTATTCAAATAAGTGAAACCTACTAGAGATAACAATATATGGTTTCAGTTCTACCAAGGTTAAATTTGATGGAGAAAGGTATCTAGACTGGCTGTAAAGTGAGCGGACAACTAGAGTTAGGGAGTAGCACCGTACCGATAGCAGCGTTTTCCGTCTTTCTAGATGGATACTCCCAATCCTAAACAAGTGTGATTAAAAATCATTCACCATGGATCGAAGATCCACTAGCTATCTTGATAGAATTGGGGTGCGCAGTCACAATTCTCATTATGGTACTATTGAAGACTCAGAGGGGTGTACGAGAGAAGACAATTATATAGTTCAAATAATATCAAAACAGTGAATAAGTAGACAATTAGCACATTATACAAACAAACACAATATCCAACAAAACATAGATAAATAAATAAAAGTCATAGATAAGTCAATATTACAAGCTCAAATTTTAGTTATCCCCAGCGGAGTCGCCATCTGTCACACTCTTATTTTTCCTCCAAATGATATTTTGAAAAAAAAGAAGAGTCTTTTTCAATTAAAGTGACATTTTGAAAAGAGATTATTTTATTATTCAGAGTCGCCACTTGAAATTGAGTTTTGGTGTTCCAAGTCACCTTATTTAAATCTATAATCAAAAGGAAATTTGACTCTATTTTTATTGGTCTACAAACTAGAAATTCGAGTAAGAAATTCTGTTGACTGAGGAGAAGGTGTCACGCACCCCTCGAATCCCGTGGTTTTAGCACGGTCGCTTTATTAACTTTAAAGTGGCCTGACTTAATTTTTGGATATTGTATTATTCAATAATAATAAAAAAGTTATTTACCCTCATTCGTTGATTTATTTTAAACCTATTAAAAAACAATCTTATTTATTTTTAAATATATTTAAATTTTCTCATTTTTTATGAGTGTGTGTCCATTAATAAAAATATGTGTAAGCACCTAAATTTACTCAAGACAAAATAGAATAAAGTTAAGAAAAGGACCTTTATGAATATGAAACTTGAAACTCCCGTATTGTTTCCCCATTTTTTATTGTGTATTTGTATTTTATTTTTTTTACTGTGGGTAGAGCATATATAGGTAACTAATTGCTAGGAATTAGAATTCGTGTAAGATTGAGATTTTTTGAATGTGAGTAAGTTTAGGATTGTATTTTTTAGTTAGATTTAAAATAGGAGACAAAATTTTATGAAATTTATGATTAGTTTTAGCAAGAAATTCTAAAGAGATTAGGACTATTATTTTAGGAAGATTTTCCTTTTATTTATTTTTCTTTTTTTTTTCTTTTTTTTTGCACGTCTCTTTTCGTTTGTTTTTTTTTTGCACGTTTTGTTTTGTTTTATTTTTCATATTTCACTTTTTTTTAAACTTTCCTTTAATATTATTTTATACATTTTTTTTCAAATTTTTATCTTTTATTTTATTATTATTATTTTATATATTTTCAGCTTGTGCCTCCTCTTCTTTTTCTTTTAATATATATTCTGTTTTGTATTTTGCAAGTTTCTTTATCTTTCTTTTTTTATCTTTCTTTTTGAGAAAATGGTCAAATACATCCTCAACCGGATTCTTAACTACACACTTATATTTTACAGGGGTTCTATTACCCCTTTGAATTATTTTAAAGTGGTATAAATGCACCCTGAAGTTCTGACATGGCACAGAGAGTGTGCTCACACTCCTGAATGCATGTGAAAGTTGAAAAAACTGATAAAAAGATATTTTAAAAATATTTTGAGTTTTTTTTTACATATAATTTTTTACTTTTGTGTTTTCTCATCACTCAAAAAAATCACCCCACCTTACATGTTCTTCATCACCACTGTTGAACCACCACTAGTCCAGTACCATAGCAGCCAATGTCTTCACCCATCTTTTAATACCTTCTCATTATTTGTCACACTATTTACTCACAATTCTTCTTTAATCTCTTTACTCTAAGCAAAAATTCACCAACCTTCAGATATTATCTCTAATCTCTATTATTTTTCGATGAAGAATTCAAACTACATCCAATAACGATTTTAGGAACTTGAGCAGCAACCACCAGTCGATTTTGCTCAACCTTGATAATCCAAATTATTTCCTCAAGTTTAAAAGGCATAAATCCTTCACTATTTAAAGAAGGATTCAAAAGGGCATAGTCGTATTCAAGTCCAAGACGATTAGCAAGAACTTCGAACTTAAAATTGGTGCCAAGATTGCATAATTTGGGTGGAAGAGGTGAAGGGGTTGATCTAAATGACTTGATAAAATTGTTGTTGTGATGGTGATGTTATTGATAAATATTGTTGATTTCTTTTACCCGAATAATAGATGATAAGTGTTGATATGGATCTTGGATTGAGATCTAATTTGTGGGTTATGGAAGTGGGGGTGTGGTGTCTAGGGAGAAATGGGGTGGAGGGAATAAAGGTTTAGGGGAATTTACAGTGAAAAGAAATAAAAACATGTCTCTAACATCTGGAGAAGAGAAGAGTAAAGATGATGTTGTTGGCAATGAAGAAGAAGAACAACATTTACTTTTAAAAATAAAAATAATAACGATATTTAACAGTTGTAGCGCGTGTGCACACCACATACAAAGAATGTGGTTATCTAGTTTTAGGATGGTATATATTTCTCTTTAAAGTAGTTCAAGGGGGTAATAGGACTTCTATAAAATATAAGTGTGTAGTTGAGAATTTGGTTATAGATTGAGGGGGGATTCCATTTTCTCTTGTTTTTTCATACATTTTTTACGTTGTTTCTTTTACTTTTTTTTAATTTCTTTTTTTCTTCTTCTGCTTTCCTCGTCTTGTAATTCCCCTCTTTGTTTAATTGTTTTTTCTTTGACAATGAAACCCTAAATAAAATTTATATCTCCTCTTAATTATATCCCTTAACAATCCGAATTAAAGTGATAATCATCTTACGCTTATTCTGAAGGAAAATTATTCTTTTATCAAAATAATATATTAAAAAGACAAAAGCACATTCCACATAGGTTTTCTAAACCACTGATCAATTAAACTTTAGTTTATATCCTAATCTAACATGTCTACAAATAATTTCAACAAAATTTTCTTAAGTGAAAACTAAGCTCCAATAAACATATATTTTTTTTTAAAAAAAGCTCCAAGAAACATTAACTATTCAAAATTAAATATCACGAAACCAATTTCAATATAAATTGCATCTAATGAGCATAAGACAATAATAATAAAAAAATGTATGATACATCTTTTATTTTTATTTTTATATTATTATTTTTAGCAAGAAACGTCTTCGGTTCCGTTTTCCTAAGCATTCGTAAATTCTCAAAAATAATCACAACATGCATCACAGATTGATATTACATAATAATAACACGCGATTCGAAGAACTTCATATTATTGAATCGAATTTTCATACAAGTATTCTATTTAAATCATGCGAGAATTTAGAGTTACGTCACCGCGAAAATTGATACCACAAAAACAACTACTACGATATACTGATTTCCAAAGATAATAGCTAATATTAACTTTAAAGAGCCACGAATCCATAACCTTGAGCAAAACCTCGAACGTTGACTTAATTCTCAAAATAAAAACTCACTTTTGTTATCTTTTCTCTGTGTGTTTTTTTTTCTCTCATTTCTTCTGTGTGTCTTTTTGTGTTTTTTTCACCTTTTTTCTCTTTACTGAGCGTGTGTTTTTTCTCCTTTTTTGAGTGTTAGTCTGGTGCTAATTAAAAGGAACGTGAGGGAGTGGGGAATGAAATTTAGTTGAGAATTTTTTAGCATGAGATAAAGGAAAAAAAAATAACAATATAATATTAATAAAACAAAACAAAACACAAAATAAATAATTTAAAAAAAAAACAAACAAAAAGGAAGAAGAATAAAACGTGTGTATGGAAGAAAAAAAAGAAAAATCGTGCAAGTTGCAACATATGAGAGGAAAAAAACAAAAATTAAGTGGGGGTAGGATTTTTAGGAAAAAATAGTTATGGAGTTTGAGGGTAATTAGGAAAGAGGGTGAAATAATTTGAAATTTTAGGACTCTTTTTTCTTCTTTCCCCACTTTTTTTTCTACTTTTTCATAATATATACTGTTATTATTATTTTTAGACTAATGAAAAGTTGGAGGATTAAAACAAATACATTAAATTCACAAGCTTTATTTATTAAACTTTAAACATAAAGTGAGCTTATAATTTATTGTAATTTTCAGATTTTTATTTTATTTTATTTTAAATATAACCCTACTGAAATAATAATATTTAAGTATTAAAAATTGTGTAAAATATTTAAATTTTGGTCAAAAATTAGGTGTTCACAAGCCCTAGTTGGCCTACTAAGATACAGGGTGCTACAATATCTCCCCCTTGGGAACATTCATCCTCGAATGACGATTCTAAACTCCTCTTAAAGAAACAACTCTTGACTAGCAGCCCATCATGCATGGTAACACATCTAAATGCACACAACTAAGGAGGAAACATCAATTCCAAACTCAAACATACTCAATGTAACTCAAGGAAGTATGAACTATATCTAACAACCCAAAATGCATGCAATTCTCATGACTAATCATGTTCAAGGAGGAACTACCATCTCCTAGCTAAAATCTGCTCAACATACACTCATGGAGCCTATATGCAATTTACTCTCAAAAAGCAGTCATTCAAGGAGGAATCTCTCAACTCCAAACTAAGGTATGATCATCAATTCATCTCATGAAATCTATAGGCAACTTATACTCAATGCACTACAACATGAGGAAAACAATGCACATAAGTCATATCTATCAAGACCTAAACTTTTTCATGAACATGCATATAAAGAAATCATGGCCACTCACAAACACACAATGTCCTTGCTCACTAAGCACACCACTCCCCCTAGGAGTAAGCCTAGGTAGACTTTCTAAGCACCATTACTTTCAATTATAAGGTCGGAACAAGTCATAACTAAACTTCCATACCCTTCACACAAGAGGATTCTAACCAAGGTGAATTGCATTACTACTCTTTAGACAAGGCTACTCATTGAACATCCCAAGGTATCTTCTAAACACCCTCTTCATCAAATCTTTCAACTTACCCAAAACTTAAAAATGGTTAAGTAGGGTTCTACCATCAATAACATAAGACAACAATGCAGCCCATTCATACTAAATACAATTATCAAAGTCGATCATATCCAATCTTATCAAGTCATAAAAGACAAGCAACACCGAATCTAAATAAAACATCAGATACATACCGGTAGCAACATTCGGAGGACACTCTTGTCCACCTCTAGCTTGGAGAGCTTAAGGCATATTCTTCTTTGGAGTACTCCCACCCAATCCAATTGGACCGGAGGAAGGGAAGGGTTGGGACCTACGACGACTATCCCCTTCATTTCTAGCAACTTTAGGGAAATGACTTATCTTATGGCCCAACTCACCACACCCAAAACAAACATTAGAACCCGCTAGGAATTCACCCTCATGCCTTCTATCATACTTACTACATCCTGGCAATAGAACCTCACTACTATCTCCTTGTGGCTTAGGGTTAGGCACCCCTTTTTGGTTAAACTTAGGAGTGTTTGAGGGACCATGCCTGGGGAACTTTGGTATATACCTAGGGTGACCATGTACATCTGACTCATTGTGAAGGGACTTATCATCATCCATTCTAGACCTCTTTTTCTCCCTAAATCTCTCTTTCTTAAGCTTTACTTCCTCAATTTGTTGGGCATGCACCATAAGACGTGAGAATCCATATCACCAATGAGCATTGTCGTCCAACATTCTTTTGCTACTAAGTCGGACAATCCCATCATAAAATTATTCATCATATCCCTCGAATTCACCACTAAAGTTGGAGCATGCTTGGATAGTTGAGTAAATTTGAAGGCATACTCCTTAACACTCATGCTATCTTGCCTAAGGTTAATGAACTCTAGCATTTTAGCCTCCCTCAACTCTAGAGGAAGAATCTATCAAGAAATGCCAGCTTAAACACCTCCCAATCTATGGGACTCACTCCTACAGGTCTACTCTCCTTCCATTAATTGTACCATATTTGTGCTACCCCTCTCAATTTGTAACCGACTAACTCCGCTTTCTCTACCGAAGTCACCCCTATGATATCAAGCACCTTATAAACCTCGTCTATAAACCCTGAGGATCTTCCTCCACTTTGGAGCCACAAAACTCCGGAGGGCTCACGCTCTTAAGGCCGCGAAATTCATATTAGGATATACCGAAGCTACAACCTCTCTATTGACTTGAGCCGTCAAGACTTGAGCCAACATTTGGATAGCCGATCTACACTCTGCATGAGTAACATTCTCAACTAGAGGATCAACCAGAACTTGAGGAAGAGTTTGTGGAGGAACCTCATGATACACATGTTTTCCTCATTTCTCCTAGCATTTGACCTTGTATTAGCCATACCCTGAAAACCAATGGGCATGGATTAGGAGAAGGACCTAATAGAGATAAATTCTATGGCATGACTTAGAGAATGAAGATGTGAAGTTTCCTAAATATCCAATAGCCTCCTATTTATAAATGTGGTGCGCTTCACATTTATGAACAAGACTCTACTAGACGTGGTTTGAGACATCCTAGAACTATTCTAAACCTTGTTCTCTAATTACAAAGTTTTTCACGACCCGTGGGTACACCCTAGATGTAACATGGCACATAGAACCCCGAAGGACTCCATCTAAGCCACTTACCATATCATAACATAAGATAACAGAAAAGTGCGAAAATTTTAAAATATTTTCCATACAATTAAAGTCTTTATAAAAGCGAATCGCGAGTCTTACTAAACTTGTCTCAAACCATCTTGAACATGAATATCTTTGGGACGCATCCCATACAAAAGTCTAAAACATAAAAGGAAATGATGGGTATATCCTCGATTCTATGAGTTCTCACCAAGTCTGCAACTCCTTCTTTCTACTAAGAATCTTTCCTCAGAGATGGAACTAAAAATCGCCGGACCCTACATTTGATGAGAATGTAGTCAAGAGTATGCGCTAGTACAAAATGTACTAAATGTGATAGCTAGTATAATATCATAAGAGCATTACATAAGAGTTAGTCAATCATAAGAGATATTTTATAAACATAAGAGATACTTATTAAAACATAAAGTATAGGCATAAGAGACAACAACATAGTCATAAGCATAATCTCCAACATAGGCATACTATAAGCATAAGTCAACCCTTAGTCCTTCATATCATAAGTAGCTTCAAGTCATACTTGTGCAATGCATGGATAAGACCCCATAATCTCACCCACACTAAGTACCACCTTAGGCCATCATACATACTTACTATACTTGATCTCATCCTTAGCTTATCTCTCATAAACAAGAGAACCTTCACCTTTAGTGCAACATATCAAATCAGGCAATTATAGCAACAATCCAAGCTAATCATACAACATATAAGAGAAACACTTCATAAGCCACCTCAAGGCAAGCTTGTGCATTGCATGAATAAGAACCCATAATCCCACCCATGCTAAGATAGACACTTTAGGCCCTCACTCATATTTATCATCTCTTATTCTCATAGTTAACTTATTTCTCATAGACAAGGGGAATTCCCTCTAGTCATATATGTATTTGAAGGGCATTTCAAGCTACATTCCAATCTAGTCATTATCATATTCCATAGCTCATATGACTCTTACTTATTTATAAGACATGGGAACTCACCTCGTTGTGTCTATCATAAAGGCCAAATGGGTATTCACCTCTCCATGTCTATCATAAAGGACAATGGGTATTCACCTCTTACATTATATGTATAGTCATATGTATTCGCCTTCATAACTATTTTAGGAAAACATAGGTATTTGCCTTCATGCCTGCCATTATATGATATAGGTATTCGCCTCCACATCATTACATGAGGATCATAGGTATTCGCCTCCATGTCCAACATAAAGGCTAATGGGTATTCACCTCTTGCCTTACTATAGAAGTTATATATATTAAGGGTAGTCACCACACATTTCTCATATCATGCCATGGATAATCACCTCTTGACTACTAACTTAGGAATATGGGAGCTCTCCTCACATCCTTCTCATATAAAGGTCTTTTGGTGAATCACCAAAATCCTCATCACATTTCATAGTCCTTGGACTTAGATTCATTTTAGGTGAGCAAGCCTTTCAACCTAGAATCATTCTATGTGAGAGAACCTTTCATATCATATCATGCTCATGCATAAATGTGTGTGTGAGAATGTCCTTTCACAACACAACAACATATCATAATCATAGACACTTTACTCTCAAAGTGTTCTTGAGCATACACATAGATTTCATAAAACATGCATGAATCTCATAATTTACCTCCTTGAGGTTTCTAAACTTTTCTTTAATCATCATATCTAGAATTCTACATTAGACATGGATATCATCCTAACTCAAGTGATTCTATCACTTCATACATTCAAACATCCATGAGGTAGGTTAGGTGGGTAAAGTCCTTCCATAACAATTCTATCTAATAGTCTACCATTATCATGTAAGCTTCACTCTTGAAGCCTTAACATACATAATTCATCATATTGGATTTACTTTCAAAACCCTAGTAATCAATATTCATGACTACAAGCCTTACTCTCAAGCTTTACTTCTTACAATCATCATACATAGCTAGATTTCAAGGAATTCTAGTCACATGCTTCATTATTAAGTGATTCTAGTCATATATCATCATAAAGGTTCAATCTCTTGCCTTACTATTCATGATCCATCACATTTGCATTATTCTAATTTAATTCATGTCTACTTTCTTTTACTCTTGAACAATTACTATACATGTCATAAACCCTAGAAGATTATCTTTAAATCCTCAATTTCACCTTCCATAGCATAAACCCACATTCCTTCAATTTCATCGATTAGACTAGGGTTAGGCATAGAAAACAAGTAATATTATCTTAATAACATGATTCACTACTAATTCTATCATAAACAATCAATACCCACTCAATTGGGTCAACATAACCCACAACATTGAAGAAACACTAACTTGAATTGGGGAAATCTTCATCAAATTAGGGAATTCTAGGGGCATCCATAGATAGAAGAATCCATGGATTAATAAGGTATGATATCTTGATTATAAAGCTCTCATAAATCTTGGAAGATTGGAGGAATTTGACCTAGCTTTGACCCTCCTTCTACTTCTTGGAGTTTTCTAGAGAGAGGATTTTTTAGAGGAAGAACTTTGGGATCTTTTGGGGGTTTTGGAAACAATGACTTAATTGGGGTGGTTAAAGGGTTAAAATAGGTTATATAGGTGTACTAAGACTATACAAAACGAACTCACTTAATAACCACATAAAAAGGAATTTCCTTGAATACCCCTCACTAGGCAGCCTACTCCTAGGCACTACGACAGGCTCCACGAGCTGTAGTCCTTGGCCAATGGCTTGCCTTGGTGTATTTACCTTCACAAATTGAAGGCACCTTCACGAGATTTCCCACGAGCCATGGTCTTCACCATTAGCTGTGAAGTGGCTCGTGAATTTGAGGCAGCTTCAACCTAGCTAATGCCTTAGCAATCACGAGCCACACTACGAGCCGTGGTGGTGGTCGTGAAGTGGGCAGTGCTTAGGAAGCCTTGGGGCAGCCTTGGCCCTTGGCTTGGACCTTTCTCCTTGGCCTTGGCTCTTGCCCTTTGACTTGACTCTTGATGCCCTCACATATATCTCTAGTTTGCCTACTAAGCTATGCGGTGTTACTTGACCTTTTGGCACTGCTGAACTACTCTTCCACTCTAAAACAGGCTCATTAGAAAATTGAAACTTGACTACTCGCGTTCTACAATCAATTGGGGCATAACAAACATGAAGCCAGTACATACCTAAAATAGCATCAAAGTCATCCATGTCTAATTAGACAAAGTTAGCCATGTTGTCCTTGTGATTGACAGAGATGGTACAATCACGGTAAATACTTTCTACTAGAATAGACTCACAAACTAGTGTGGAATAATTGAAGGGCTCAAGAAGTCGTTCGGGAAAAATATAGAACCTCAAAGCTACATATAGATTCACAATAGATAGACTTGAACCTGGATCAAGTAATGAATAATCATCAAAAGTAAAGACTTTGATCATACCAGTGATAACATCTGGTGAATTCTCTTGCTCTTCGCGACTTGTTATAGCATACAGACGATTTCCTCTTCGCGACCTGTCTATGAAGTAGCTCATCTCGGAGAAGCCTGCTGGAGCCGCTGAAGAAGATTGGGCTCTGTTGCCCCCATTGCCCTGCTTGTTCTTAGGGCAGTCTCTCATAAAGCGACTTGTCTAATCACACATGAGGAGGCCATTGGAGCCATCACAACACACTCCTAGGTGGTTCCTACCACACTTAGTACATGTGGGGGTCTAGTTAGCCCCTTGTGCCACGCTACCCTGAGACTGAGTAGGTCGAGCTCTAAAGCTCTGGGAGTTCTGGTTCATGAAATCACCTTTTTTTTGTTGGTGTAGGCGCACTAGTTGATGATGGAGCAGGTCTAGGTGACCTTTTCTGAAAAGTGGACCGGTTCACATTTTCGGTCTTTTGCTGGTCGGACTCCTGATTTGATGTCTTAGCCCTCTTGTTGCGAAACTCTTCTCTCTTTCAACTTATCTTCCTCAACTTGTTGCACATGGATCATAAGCCTTGCTATGTCCATGTCCCCTATGAACATAGTCGCCTTACCTTTCTTACTTGAAAAGTGGGACAACCCAAACACCAACAAGCTCATCCTACTTCTCATATCAGTCAACATCACGAGAGCATAACGAGACAACTGAGTGAACTTTAGGTTGTACTTATGCACACTCATGGATTCTTGTTTCACATTCAAAAATTCCCTTACCGCAAAAAAAAGGGCAAGTTGATCCCTAGGTACACTGGGCCTTATCGCAACTTGTAATAGATAGGTCGATTATTCTATGAGCTAGAGTTACCTCAAGAGTTAGATTCAGTACATCAAGTTTTCAAGTTTCTATTTTACAAAGGTTTATTGTAGATAAAACACGTATATCACCGACAATAGATGTTGAGATTCCAGAGTAGCTATCTTATGTAGATCGCTAAAAAAGAAGATTATAAAATAAGGATATAGCTTCGGTAAAGTGTTGTACAAACATCATAATGTTGAGGAATTCTCATGGGAAGCTGAGGAGGATATGAAATCCAAATATCCTCACATGTTTGTTCCTTCAAATTAGTAGACCAGAATTTGAGTATATCAGGTATGTTACTTATGAGTTGTAGGGGTTCTTTCATTATTTCCTATGATATCAAGAATACAATCATCATTCAAGGATGAATATCACTAAGGAGGGAGGATGCAACACCTCATCCATTTGAATGTTGGAATTAGCTTGTTCTTTTGGAATATGAGTAAGACTTCTTAACACATAAGGAAGTATGTTTTATGAGTTATTTGTAAGTAAAAAATGTTTTTATATGAAGTGTTAGAGTCAACAAAGTTAATAATAAAAGTCGACAAAGATTATTGTAAATGTTGTTAAGGAATTTCTCTAAAATTTTTGTCAAATGTTTATGCAATTTTCTCCTAGCGTATAAAAAGATAGAATGCTCATTATAAATCAAATCGAAGGTCTACGAGTCTAGTTTCAAATGCAATAAACCATTCATCAATACGAGTTCAGAATTGAGAGATATGCAGGTTTTTGTGAGACTGTGCAAGCAGACACCTCGAAGTTCGTTCCCCAGCCCCTAAATCGGTTAGTTTTTAAATACCCCCATCTCCTTAGTTTATTTTCATAATAAATGATAAAAAAAACATAGAAAAATCAGAACTCAACCTACTACATCCTCCATGGGTATTGATTCTTTCAACTCAAAAGTTTAACGGAAGTTGCTCTACGTCGCGAGCTCAACATTGTGGTATAATTTTCTTGTTGATTTGGGCTCCGGTTGTTGTAGCTGGAAAGAGGCAGAATCTTAGTATTATTATTTCAGACGTTTTGGTTAAGGTAATCTTATTTTTACAATCCTCCTTCATAGTTCCATATCGTAGTATCATTTTTACCGATTTTGAGCCACGTGGTGGTGCTTTCAATACCATTGCAGTGAGCAGCCCCTTTGTCCTATTTTTGTTTCGCTATTATTGGTTTTTGTTGATGGTGTTAAGGTGCTGGACTTTATTGGGGGTTGGTTTGATTCTTATTAGCATCACATATGATGGTTGTTGGATTGAACGACGTTAAATACACCTAGTTATTTTTCCTCGGGAGCTTATCGCTCCTTTGAGATGTTGTAGGAATGCCTTCATTGAAGTTAGGTGCTGATTTTTATTGTTATTTATCTCACTTAGTGACTTGGAGTTGGTTGGTCAAGAGTGTGTCAATAGCGTCTTAATGATTAGTCATGGCCTGGTCTTGTAGTCTCGTTGATTTCTGCATTACTTTTGTTGGGCAAACTTCATAGAGACTCTTTTGGGCTTGGTTGGAAGGTAAGGTAAGGCTATTATTTCTCTTCTAGTATGATCCTAATTGCCTAAGCTAGTTATGGTCGGTGTATTATTATTAGCTGACCTATAGCCCTGTCCTGTTGAATTAGCTACGACCATATGATATAATGTCTATCGGCGACACTCTACTCCTTACTTAGTAACATAGAAAATTAGGTTATGATTCTCTTTTGATTAATTATGATTACTTGTTATTGTTGTGATGTTTTATCGTTTGGCTGGTGCCTATGAGCTTTTTTTTTACTTAGCAAACAGTGACATTGTCGGGTTCTTGAGCATACATATTGATTCTTATTCCAAGCCTACGGGTTGAATAGGCGGAGCCTTCAGGCCGAGTAGACTAAGCCTATAGTCTAGGAGATTGATCCTACAGGCCGAATAGACCATGCCTACGGATCGGTAGGCTACCTACGGGGTAGCATATATGTATTATACCATAGAGCCTTAGATTCTCATTGATTCATGCCACACCTACGAAAAAAACATATATGTATTGTATCAAAGAGCCGTAGATTTGTGTAGATTCATGGCACATGTATATTAAGAAAGTTCAGATTAGATTAACATTGGGATCTAGGTAAGGGGGATAATATGAGTATTTAGAAATTGTTTGTGTTCATTAGGACTTATAGTGATTGTGTGTTGGTTGTACTTGCTGAGCTTATGTGGGCCTACTCAAGTTATTGTTTGTTATGTGTTTATATTATCTTATTGTTGGGAGATAAGGTATTGTACTTGTGTTCCACCCCTTCCATTTTTATTCAGTATTTACACTCCAGCTTCAACTTTTAGTTCACCTAACATGCTCAGTACATTATTTTCTACTAACACTCCTTGCTTGGAGGCGCTGCATTCATGCTTGATGATCCTGATCGACGTCCAGACAAACCTGCGGAGTAGTACGACAACCTATCCAGCTGATTGGTTGACTCATTTTGTCATGCTCCAAATTAGAGAAGGCGTGACTGGCACTCGACACCTTAAGAAATCAAGTTAGCCACATAAACATACCAACTGACTCAACTGAGGGCTTAGAAGGTCGGGCAGCATAACATCTAAAATACTATGACTGGACCCTTAAGGTCATAACCTAAATATCGGTAAGTCATATAGACGAAAGTAGACAACCCAAAGATAATAAGGTACTAGCTAGCCGACAAGGCTACAATGAAGATATATACATATACATACATATCTATACATGCCAAGCCTATATGGCTGGAAACTGGAAGCTGCAGAAAGAAACCCAGAATACTGTGTGCACAATAACCTCTATGAGTGACATAAGCACTGGTTGGGACAAGGCCCCGATTATACCCAAACTGTACAATAAAAGTAACATCCTATGAAAGCTCCAGGAAGAAATGGAGCTTACCAACTCACAGTTAAACCTCGGATCCTAGTAGAGGGGTCAATAAGAATCCCTACTTGGACCTGCATGCATGAAACAAAAATGCGTCCCCAGGCAACGGGACGTCAGTACGAATAAAAATGTACTGCTATGTAAGGTAGAAAATAGAATAATAAATAGTTACTGTAAAAAGGGGAATAAAGATACCACTAGAAATAGAAACTTTGGTAGCCGCCATAGCTGACATCAAACCATATATAAATTAATTATGCATGGTATGCTCGCATAATCGTATGTCGTGAATATACATATATATATAGATGCAAATGCATGTCATACCCAACCAAGTGCTAGCAATGGTGGTGCCTTCCGTTAGCGAACCGAGATCGTACTCGCCAACTTGTGGCCATTTGTGTCTCATATGTATAAATATAGGCAATAGGCTCCATACCTTCCGATTATAGCTCGGAAGTAGAATGCATAGCATGTAATGTCATGGATTTGTAATGCATTTGTTACCTGAATCATGTTGCCAATCTTCGCTCATTGGTACTCTTGTCCTCATAATCTCGTAGTCACTTTCATATCACATGTAAATAACTCGTGAAACTTATATACTTGTAGATTAAACTGGAACACTTAACTTGAAGTTAGAAAGGCAACTTAAACTTGAGGTTGTTCATAAAGAGCTTAAAGTTCTTCACTTAATATCTATATATGTTTCTTTAGTAGTTTGTAAAAGAAAGTATTTCAGAAAAACCCGTACTTTAGTAGTTTAAACCTACGATTTACATTTAAGGGTTTTGGAGATCGACGTTTTATTTTAAAGTTTTCAAAAATATAAATTAGCGAGGAAGGAGGACTGATTTCAAATTCTTATTGTTCATCCCTAATCTTTTTAAGTTACTACACCTAAAGAAGAAGAATAATGCCTACACATGGACCTATAGTCAAGAGAATCAACAAAATGACATAAAGACGCCAAATACCCTATCTAACCGAACGAGTGGAATAGCAACATCATGGAGTCACAAAAATACACCAGCTGCAATATCAATGCCTTTCACAAAAGGTCTTTCTAGTAATAGAGTAGTAAAACAATATTTGACGATTTAGGATTCCAAAATTTGTGCTCAAAGGAAGTACAGTGCTTAGCCATAACATACCTCAATTATGGGTCTTCTTCTATCAATATGGATTGTACCCCTTCCTTACGGTATGTAATCTACAAAAAATCATGTCACACAACCAGTACAGGCATAATATTAGCACGGTAGGGTCAAAGTAGTAATTTAGATCTTACTAGCGGAGTACTTAGCTCGCCAGACCCTTTTTAAATTAATGCCTCATTACCTTTTCTTCTCCAAATTACAACCCCATATTAATGACGTAACATACATTTTTGTACCATCTATTAACAAGTGGAGGCCTACACAATAGTCAACAACAACCAAATAGAGTATGCCTGCACAATAATAAAAACTCGACGTATCGCCACACTTTCCTCTCCAACCACAAAATAACCACAACCAAATCTAAACCATGAGTCTTCAAACCATTAAAGCCATAAAAATATATGTAATACAGTTCTATAATTGTTCAATATAACCATAATAACTCAAACTTACGGCTTCCAATCACCATCCTGTGAGTTCGTCCAATAAATACGTTTGAAATCACGTTTTTATCTTCATAAGCAATACGAGATTAAAAGGGCAGAATCTTAACTTAAAACTGATGGAGCTTATAGTCTTTTAGCATGTCTCCTCAATTACAAAGAGTCTCCTCAAACACAAGACGTTGAACTAAGAAGAAGTCATTTGAAAATTGCAATGCAATAATAGAACCAACGTTACACTTATTTATCTTATAATTAATTACCCATCTATAATTCTTCATCTCTTCTAGACTCATATCAATAACAACCACACACGACCAAATCATTTCCAAAAATTCCAGCAAAAACAACATCAGAAAATACGTCAAAAATAGCCCAACATCACATAACTATCAAAATATGATTTTCCAGCCATCTATTCGTGTTCTTGCTTATATAGCATAGCTATAACTTGGAATCACTCAATAAAATGAAGGGTGAGAATTAATTATTACCTCCAAACAGCAGCAACACCACCTAAAAACGAGACTCCTTCACCACGAAGAGTCCTTCAAATCACAACCAACGAGGAGGAAAGAAGTAACATAGTCTCTATGAACGTTCTGATGGTGACACCACGTTGAAATCTTATAGATCTTTGCTTGGATGATAGGGGAACCTTTAGAGAGGATTTAGGACTGTTTTCTTCTTATTTTGGTAGAAAAAAATGAGTTAGAACGAAGGGAAACCAAATCTTATAGAGCTAAACCGACATAGGGGCGAGGGACCCACCTTCACGTGCCTGCTTGTGCAGTCGCACTAAAATCTGAATATCTCTCAATTCTGAAGTCGTATGGACAAATGGTTTAGTGCGTTGGAAAGTAGACTCGTAGACCTTCAATTGCATATATTGGGGTTATTCTAAAGCTTTATATATTGGGAGAAAAGCTCCGAGATGTTTAACCCAAATTTCAAAAGGTTTATTAAAGAAACTTACTCTAGCGTTTGTCAACTTTTATTCCCAACTTGCTTGACTTCAAAACTTAACTTACAATCATTGGGAGACTATATCACCTTATAAAACATCCTTATTAGCATATAAGATACTATTTTTCTTACCCTAAAGGTACTGGTTAACTTAAACCTTACGAACGGGTGGGTTGTTAGAAGAGACATTATTTTACTCAAACTTGTTTAAGGGCATCCTTGACCCATAATGTTAGTTTAATTCTTTCATTTTTACCACCCCTATGCAAACTTATTCTTCTAACATGATACACTAAGTCATATAAACCTCATACACTCATGCAATGATACACATACTATGCGGAAAAACCACAGGGTCTCATACCTTTCTACCAGGGGTTGCTAGCGTCGTAGAGGTTTGCAGTTTTGGGTAGGCAGGGGCTTGTCCCATCCAAGTGTGATATTCATAGAGGTTTGGAGACTAGTGTGTTGGGTTGTTAGTCACGTTATTGGCCATGTTGGCCTTGGTTTGTAGTCAGCTGATGTTTGATAGTGTGTTGGCATATAGTTTATATATGTTCCTATTTTCATTTTCTGTATAGAGATAAAGGTGGCTTTGATGACCCACATAGTGTTTATGCATTCCTAAATACAACGGTGGCCTCGACGGCCAAAACAGGATTCTATGCTTGCTGGGTATTGCTTTATATAAACTGTTGGGACTAGCTGTTTTCTTTGTAATACTGTTGATAGGGACTTTGCCTGCCGATGGCTTATTTTTAAGTCGAGATATACTTGTTTTTATTCTTAAATGCATGTGGTTTCCATGCGCAATTAGCAAGTGGTTCAGTAGGGTCGTCTCAGGCCTAAGTTTTGGCATCAGGTTCCAGTTGCGCCCCTAGAGTTTGGGCCGTGACAGAACGCGAACACACAAGGCACCATCCATTCATGACCATGAGGCTAGGCATATGAATGTGAGACCTCATCTTTCAACAAAGGTCTACGGCCTCTAAAATTTAATAGGGTGTCTAGGATTAATCTAGAACCGTTGGCCCTCAAACAAACTATGCTACCGTATATGAAACCACATTCTGGACTCAACATAACCAATAAAATTCCCATCAGAGGTAATTTCGATAAAAAATGGGTCCCACACCCAATTTTCATTTTAATCTAAAATTGATGAGGGGCCAGCTAATTAGCCCGAAAGCCTCAGATCCTAAACAAAGAGTAATTCTACACCAAACTCAACATTCAAGAGCTAATCGCAGCGACAGAATTCTCAGTCTATTTCGCTTACCCGGAATGTTGACTAAAGGCAAGCATTGGATTCAACTTGAAAGTCAAAATGTGTAATCACATAGACTCAAAAAGCCTCAGGAATCGTGCCGACTATGCTACCAGCCTAAATAACCCTTCCAAAGCTGGTGGAATTGTCAAAAATTTATTTTGAAGTCATTTTCCTGAATTTCTAGTTGAAAATGGTCGTTTAAGGTTTAAAAGCTCCAAAACACTAAAACGCACATAAAAACCAAATAAATGACCAAGAGACTAAACTGGCAATCCCAGCAGGTCATAAATTACTTGGGGTCGCTACAAGAAAGTTATAAATAACGAATAGGAAGAATGAACACAAAAATGACCTAGAGTTCATTACAAAACTAGTGCACGATTATGCGATTATTGACTAGTTAATGATGAGTGGTAGATTTACACTCATTTGAGGCCTATTCAACTCAACAGTTAGTGTCTTCAGTGCCTAATAATATCCTATCCTAATGAAATTTTTATTACCTGCAACTATGATGGCTAATGTATGAGGATAAAATGAATGTTTAAAAAAATGACAAAAAGTATAAACAATTGTTGTTGATGGCCTAACAAGAGAGGAGGATAGCCTAATGAGTATGACATCGCCCAAATTGAAAGTGCCCAACACTTGCACTAATTGAGGTAGGTTGGCAAACTCCAACAAAAAAATTGACACGTACAATGACAAATGTGAACATGTTGATCATCCTCAAACGCAACAGTACCAGAAGAACAATTAAAGGCTCAAAAGGTGAAAAAATGTGATACTCGATGATACACCAAATATGAAAGGCAAACTCATATGATCTCCCCAACTGAGGTTCAAACACCTAAAGCCTAAAGAATGTTACGACCCAGGAGTAACCCCTAGACGTAACACGACCTACAAGACTCCAAAAAGTCTCATACAATCCCTTAGCATATCATGAACATAAGATAATAGAAAAGTACGGAAAAATTTAAAAAATTTTACAATCAAAGTCATTTCATAAAAGCAAGCGGAAGTGTTTCTATACTTTGTCTCAAACCATCTAATATAATTTTTAGAGTAGAACTCTTGGGACACAACCCATACAATAGTCTCAACATGAAAATAAAAGACATAAAGGAAACAATGGGTTTTGTCCTTGAAGTTATGAGGACTCACCAAGATCTTCAACTCCTTAGATCCTTAGAAACCTAGCTTCAAGATAGCACTCAAGTCTCTAAACCCTACATTTGATTAGAAAGTAGTGATGAGTCCATGATTTGGACTAATTTAGGGATTTATTTGGATAGATTTAGTGTCCTCAAATGCTTATTTTGTGCCAATAACTGATGTAAAATCCTTGATTTCCAGGTATTTGTATTAAGGAACAAAGCATGGAACAAGGCAGCTGAAAGAACGAAGAAAAGAAGGCATGTTGATCGCCTAATCCATTGGGAAAGTCACCGAATGGCTAATATCTCGCCTAAAATGATAATTTTCCAAGACCTGAAGGATAAAATCGATTCAGCGAGAGAAAAGAGCAATTGACATGTCACCGAGTGGTCTCGTGATGTAGTGTTGGATACAGAATTTTAGGATGTTGAAGGCCAAAGCAAAAAGGCGATGAAACTGACCAAAGGGTTGATCAGCGATCCCGACTTACTGCGCCGAATGGTCCTTCGCGGCACATTTTTGGTGAATATAAATACTTTTTCAAACATTATGCTTAGAATCTTTTCATCAATCAAATATTATTATAAACATTTAGGAGATTATTGAGAAAAACTTTTCCATAGCTTTGAAGAATTGAAGTTTTTCATTTTTGAGAAATTGGAAGTGGGTCTTTGAGATTTTTCAATTTTTCAATTTGGACCTTTGTAAAGATGAAATTAATCTTACCCAATTGATGGAAACACAATTTGGTAACAATTTCTATCTTCTTATGATGTCTAGCTAAAACCCCAATTCTGGGGTGTGATTGTGTGAATATGGCCTGATTTAGCTTATGGGTATTGCATTGATAGTTTAAATGAGGTTTAGAAGTGATTTCAATCAGTAATTGTGGTTAAAATTAAAGGATGGTAGTTGTAAATGCATTTCTAACTTCATGTTTTTGGCTTGCTTGAGAGAGAGGTTTTAAAATCAAGATTACTAAATTGATGGTATGTGGGTATTGGGTTGTCATGGGTTCTACTCGAGAGATTGAATCCTAAATCCTTTTCCACACATTCAGCTCGAGAGAGTGAATGGAACAAAACGTAGGTTGTTCTTAATTGATTACTTATTGGTGTTCTAGAGAAACCAACTTGATTCGGGCTAAACTGTTCAAGATAAAGTTTATCCCCACTAAATTCTAGCTTATTCACTGATTTACAACTATTTACTAATAGTTGCAATTACCCATTTGTCTATATTAGTCTATAATCCAATCACATCCCAAGAACCCGTCTCATTATTGTTTATTTCTTGTTATTTGTTGTTGGTGTAGCTGATAGTTAAAACCAAATCCCCCTATTATTTGACACTCGTGTCACCCCTTAATTTGAATGATGTTTTTCTTCGATAATGTCTATTACTATGATTGACTTGAACATATTCGTACATTGTTATTGAATCTTAACCAAGCACCACTCCCTATGGGATTCGACCCCAACTCATTTAGTTGCTAATTAACGATCGTTGACACTTAGAATTGGATGAAGTGTCTTTGAAACGTTATTAATCAAAATGGTGCCGCTGCTGGGGAGTGGTGTTGGTTAACATTCCTTAGTTAAGTTGAATTTGGATCTTGTTAGTTATAGTTGAACTTACTTTTAGTTTTAGTTTGCTTGTTTGTGTTTTGAAACAGGAAGTATGAGTGTGAATGGAAGTAATGGTAGCCAAGTAGGCCACCAAGATGACATCGGAAACCTCAACGATGTCAATGAGCCTAATGTTAATGACCCCCATCTAATGGGTGGAATTGGTGCCATTCGCTTGCCTCCGGAGGAAGGGAACGATGTGTTCCATATCACAAGTACTATGTTGCAGCTCTTGCAATTGAAGGGGTTGTTCGGTGGTTTAGCTCATGAGGATCCCCATGAGCATATTAGAAACTTTGTGGATGTTTGCGGAGCATTCTCCTTCAAGAACATATCCTAAGAGTCGGTCCGGTTAAGGTTGTTCCTTTTTTTTTTAATGGTAGAAGATTGTAAGTGGCTAGCTGAATTGCCACGAGAATCAATCACTTCGTGGGATGAGCTGGTCACCGCATTTCAAGTGCAATTTTTCCTTCCTTCGAAGATGATGACTCTTCGGGACAATATTCATAACTTCAAGTGTCTGGAGGGCGAGCCAATTCATGAAACTTGGCTACGATTCAAGAAGTTGGTGCTTTAATGCCCAACTAATGGCTTGCCTGACAACATGTTGATGTAGTATTTTTACCGAAGCCTTGATTCGGTAAATAAAGGTGTTGCTAACCAACTTTCTCCTCGCGGTTTGATGCAGCAACCTTATGTGATAGTAGCTCAACTCTTGGATGGCATGACCATAATCAATCGGGCTTAGTACACCCACGAAGATCAGGTCTCCCCTCTCACATTTAAATTGACCAAGAAGCATATAGAGAAAGACCAAGAGAGGGACAAGAACATGGCCAATATCATCACACAACTTGGCATTTTGCCCAAAAATGTCATGGGAGATGGTGCTCGAAGTGACAATGTTATGGGTGTCGGGTGTGTTAATCCTAATGAGGCCAAGCTTAAGGCCTTATACAACGAAGAGGTGAATTTCCTAGCCAACCAAGGTGGTGGATATCGTTCAAACTACTCGAGGCAGGGTGGTAACCAAGGTTGGAGCAGGGATGAAGGTTGGAATGATCATGATAGAGAATGGAGGGACCGTAACCCCACTTGGAAAGAGAGATGGGGAGAAGGATATATATGTTCCTCCCCATGGGCGCCAAATGCCAAAGGATTCCGAGGGTGGTCTGTCGAAGGATGTGCTTTCTCGTATTTGACTTTGCCCTGGTCCCTCCTTGGACATTGTGCACCTTAACTTAGGCGAAAAGCCTAAGTTGAGGGTGGCTAATTCAGAATTTACCTTAATCTTGGTCCTGGTTCTAGCTAGGATATCGTGCACCTCAACTTATGCAAAATATATAAATTGAGGGTGTCTATGAAAAAGGAAACAAAAAATAAAAGGGAATGAAAATAGTTGTTTGTAGAAGAAGGAAAAGATAATAAAAGATGTGACAGAATACAAAAGAAGTAAAAGAGTGAAAATGCTTGAATAAAAGATGAAAAGAAAAAATGAAGCGAGGAAGCAAAAATGATAAGTTAAAGTCACATTCGTGCTAAAATAAGACAAGGAAAAGAGCAGAAAATAAAATGATGTCAAAATTGGTTGGGGAAAGAGTAAATGGCCAATGTAATGTCAAAGAGGGCAGAAAAGTCACTAAAATACCCAAATGTTTTACACCTGACCCTAAGCCTAAGTTACAAGCTAAGAAACCCCTATAGTGATCCTGGTTATCTAGTTTGGAAAGTCAATGCAGTGAAAATAAGGGCAAGCCTATGGTATTGAGCACTAACTGTATTTGAATTCATTTCTGAGCATGAGTGTTTACTGAATTCTTAAGCTAAAATAACAGATTTTGAGTGAGAAAAAGGATTTATTTGTGGTAAGGGCACTAGTTACATTGCTGGAAAGTTGGTATCTTGATGATTGTTAAATGTGTATGTGGTAATATCTATTGGTCTATCTATGTAATGTTTTGATCCATATGAGTAAGCTTATTGAGTCTAAATGAGACGATTTGCACTGAGTGAAAGAGTTGATAGAGAAAGCCAAATGGTTACTTGAGTTTGTGTGTTTGCTTCTACATGAGTGTCGTTTAGAGTTTAATGTGTCGCTTGAGAATAAAAGATAATTATAAGTTGAGGGTGTTGATGTACCACGAGTTTATGGTATTTTTGATGCATTATACTTGAAGTTTGTGTGAGTCTTGGGCATTTTATTATTATATATGATGGTATTTTGATGTAATTTTTTGCAGGAAATAGGTTTGGAGCAATTCATTTTGAAAAGAGCTGAAAGAGCAGAAGTGCTAGTTGATGGAGCCCAATCACAGACCGTCGTCTAGTCCACGAGCCATAGGTGGAAAGGCGTGGATCATGAGTTCAAGGAATTATGACTAAGTGTGGAACCACGGAGGCAAACGACGCCCCATATTATGGACGACAGACTGTAGGACACTTGTCGTCGTTTGATTCAAAAAGATGAGTTATGGTACGTAAACCACGGAGAAACAGGATAGATCATAGACTAACCTACGGACAGTAGTTGTCAACTGTCGATTGAAGACCTTCATTTTTAGCCCACTACCTAACCATAGAGGCAAACCACGTACCGTAGGCCTATCCACGATCTATCATTTCAATCATCGATCGAAATCGCCCCCAAACCGCAATTTCCTATATTTTCTTTTCCTACTTTGTTTAGTACTTAGCTACTATAAATATATATTGTATTTTTCATTTTTAATGGTTAGACATTTTTGGAGACATTTGTTCTTGGCTTTTGGAATTATTTTACAAACAATTTAGCATCTTAATTCTTGAAGTTCGTTTTATGCAATTTGATTTTAATTTTTAATTCAAGTTTTAAGTATTCATCTATTCTAATTGTAAGTTCATCATTTATCGGATTAACCCTAATATGAATTGTGAACTCTCAAGCATGAGTAGATAAATCCACGACTAGGGTTGTGGGAACAATGAGCAATTAACAAATGTATGACTAATAATAAAGTTATTCTAGAATAGTGTATGCATGTATTGTTAATCCTTTCGCTTAGAATGTTTTCTAGCACTACGCAACATTAGAACTCGCCTCATTCCTACTTGCCAGACCAAGTAAGTAATGAACGAGAAAAGGATTGAACAACCGAGATTTATACGAGTTTAGCCGCTATCTAATAGCCTGATTGAAATGACCGAAAAAGTTCTTAAAAATGTGCTTCGGAAGTTACCGGAAACTTGTTTAGCTATATAAAAAAAAATCCGTTTCGTTTTTCGAAAATCCGACTTCATATTCTTGTTTACGGGGTAAAATTGAGTGGGAAATGGGTCTAACCCAAATTTTAGAGCAACCGTATCAAAATCCGAAATTTCCAAGTGAAGCCTTTTTTGAGGGTCTACTTTGGAGGGTCATATCTCCTAGCACACAAATAATCGGGTGGCCCATAACATATCCATGGAAAGCCCTTTGAGTTAGCTACCTAACGCACTTCGTCTCACCTCATTCGGAGTTCGGACGAAGAAGTTATGCCCATTTTCGTAAAATTTGTCCGGCAGGAAATGCAAATTTCCAGTGACCGAATTTACTGTTCACCCGTCTCATTTTTTTTTCTAAGTGTTGGACCATTTTTCCAAAGGGCATATGTTATTTCCTATATACCATTAGTTCAATTCCCATCTCTAAAACATTTCCCAAAACACATCTCCCATACTTAGACACATTTTCTCTCAA
>JAJOOR010011546.1:0-42936 GCA_036250505.1 Solanum acaule | reverse complement strand
GGATTACTGCGTTATGAGCTTATGGGGAACACATTCCTAGTTACTTTTAATAATCTGAATATAAATAAATACTTAGTTCCAAGCTATCTTTTTATTGTCTTTATTTTATTTCAATTTAAAACCCCCCATTTTTATATAATGACTATCGAGTTAAATATTTGCTATTGACAATATCCTTCCATATTCTCTATGGGATCGACCTCGACTCATAGTTGGGTAAATATATTGCATACGATCGTTTATATTTCTTTTCAAGAAGTATATTTGAACGTTATCACTAACCAATGCTCCTGCAGCTTTCATGGACTTGATGAACAGAGTGTTCAAGCAGTACTTAGCCTTGTTCGTTATCGTCTTTATTGATGATATCCTCATTTACTCTATGAATAAGGAAGAACATGCAAGTCATTTGAGGGTTGTCCTGCAAACTCTCAAAGATCGCCAGTTATTCACAAAATTTAACAAGTGCGAGTTTTGGTTACAATCAGTTGCTTTCCTTGGGCATAAAGTATCCAGCGAAGGGATCCAAGTGGATTCCCAGAAAATAGAAGCAGTGAAACAATGGCCCAGACCTACCTCTCCTACAAATATCAGAAGTTTCTTGGGTCTAGCGGGTTATTACAGAAGGTTCGTAGAAGGATTTTCATCCGTAGACTCACCATTGACTATGTTAACTCAGAAGATGGTCAAGTTTCAGTGGTCAGATGATTGTGAGAAAAGCTTCGCAGAATTGAAAACTAGGTTGACTATAACTCCTGTTTTGACTCTACCAGAGAGTTCAGACGGTTATGTGATTTATTGTGATGCATCCAGAGTCGGCCTAGGTTGTGTGTTGATGCAGCGAGGTAAGGTTATAAATTATGCTTCCAGATAGCTTAAGGTGCATGAGAAGAATTATCCGGCTCATGACCTCAACCTTACAGCGGTGGTGTTTGCACTCAAGATTTGGAGGCACTACTTGTATGGTGTTCATTTAGATGTGTTCACAGACCATAAGAGCCTTCAGTATGTGTTCACCCAGAAAGAATTGAATCTTCGCCAGAGAAGATGACTTGAGTTCCTCAAGGATTATGACATGAGTGTGCATTACCATACTGGTAAGGAAAATGTAGTAGCAGATGCCCTTAGCAGACTATCTATGGGTAGTGTAGCACATGTTGAGGAAAAAAGAAAAGAGCTAGTGAATGAGGTTCACAGACTTGCTCGCCTAGGAGTTCGTCTCATGAGCATAGCAGATGGTGGTATGACGGTTCAAAACGGGTAATAATCTTCTTCGGTAGTGGAAGTTAAGAAAAAGTAAGACAGTGATTCGATATTACTTGAACTCAAGGGTGCAGTCCATCGACAGAGAGTTGAGGTTTTCTCCCAAGGGGGAGATGGTGTTCTTCGCTATCGGGGTCGATTATGTGTTCCTAATGTGGGTGAGTTGAGACAGCATATTCTTGCGGAAGCCCATAACTCCAGATATTCTATTCATCCAGGTGCCACTAAGATGTACTGCGATCTGCGGGAAGTCTATTGGTGGAATGGTATGGAAAGAGATATAGCAGAGTTTGTGGCTAAGTGCCCCAATTGCAAGCAAGTCAAGGTATAACATTAAAAAGCAGGAGGTATGACTCAAGAGATTGACATTCCTACTTGAAAGTGGAAAGTGATCAACATGGACTTCATCACAGGTTTACCTCGTACTCACAGACAGCATGACTCCATTTAGGTGATAGTTGATAGAGTTACTAAGTCTTCACGCTCTTTGGCGGTCAAGACTACAGATTCGGCGAAGGACTACGCCAAGCTTTACATTAATGAGATTGTGAGGTTTCATGAGGTTCCTTTGTCTATCTTCTCAGATAGAGGTCCTCATTTTACCTCTCATTTCTGGAAGTCATTTCAGAAAGGTCTTGGTACTCAGGTTAATCTTAGTACAACATTTCATCCACAAACGGATGGTCAGGCAGAGCGTACCATTCAGACCTTAGAGGACATATTGAGAGCTTGTGTGATCGACTTCAAGGGTAGTTGGGATAATCACCTTCCTCTTATTGAGTTCGCCTACAATAATAGTTACCATTCAAGCATTCAGATGGCCCCTTGTGAGGCATTATATGGGCGTACATATAGATCTCATGTTGGTTGGTGTGAAGTAGGCGAAGCAGCCTTAATAGGACCAGATTCGGTCCATTATGCTATGGAGAAAGTGCAACTCATTAGAGATAGACTTAAGACAGCACATAGTCACCAGAAGTCTTATGCAGATGTAAGGAGAATGGAACTAGAGTTCCAAGTTGATGATTGGGTTTTCCTGAAAGTGTCACCTATGAAGGGGGTGATGAGGTTTGGTAAGAAAGGAAAGCTCAGTCCCAGATATGTAGGCCCTTGCCGGATCTTGTAAAGGATTGGTAAAGTGGCTTATGAGTTGGAGTTGCCAATAGATTTAGCAGCAGTGCATCCAGTCTTCCACATTTCACTATTGAAGAAGTGTGTGGGTGATCCAGCATCCATAGTGCCATTAGAGAGTTGTTGTGAAATATAATATTTCTTATGAGGATGTACCATTTGAGATTCTTGATCGTCAGGTTAGAAGGTTGAGAAATAAAGAAGTCGCTTCAGTCAAGGTTTGGTGGAGGAGTCAGTCCGTAGATGGAGCTACTTGGAAAGCAGAAGCAGCCATGAAAGCCAAGAACCCTCACATCTTTCCTTCCAAATCCATTCCAGCTTGAGTTAATAGTTCCTCTTCAGTTTTTCAGTCATTCATGAGTGAAATCAGTCTTATTATCTTGTTCCTTCAGTTGGTACTTGCATTTTCAGCGTATTTGCATGTTCTTAGAACCCAGTTCAGTCAGAATTCAGTTTTTGGTGTTTAGTGGTAGGGATTGCAGCCCTCTCCCTCCATTTCAGCTAGTTTAGTCTTCATTCGAGGACGAATGTTTCCAAGGGGGAGATAATGTAACACCCCGTATCTGAAACAGACAAAATTGTAGAATTTCAGAAGCTACAAATGCCATCTACGGGCATCACTTACGAACCATAGAGTGACCCATGGTCAATGCTGGTGGTTCGTGGATGGTCACAGCAACCCTCCTCCCAGAAGCCTCAGAACTTTCAGCTAAGGGTTGACCCACGACCAGGACCTACGGACCGTAGGTGGGACCACGATTTGTGGACCAGGTCTGTGGATCAAGGTCCCTAGAAAAACCAAAGATCTCAACCCACGGCTAGGATATACGGACCGTAGGTTGGACCACGTTCCGTGGACCAGGTCCGTTGATCTTAGTTCACAGATCCCAGTCTCAGAGCCAAAGGACGAAGGGCTAGGATGGACCGTAGTAAGACCACGATCCGTGGACCAGGTCTGTTGGTCACTCTAACATCAGTTAAGTCAGGGATTGTTTGGTCTTTTCCTTTTTTGTTTAACCCCTAAACTAAGTTGTTTAGACCCTAAATTATGAAGTTTTAGTCAATTTAAGCCTAGAAACATAACTGGAACTTACCTAAGTCAAATCAATTATCAGAAACTTAGAAAATTAAAACGCAAAGAGGAGAAAGAAGTCAAGAACGCAGCAAGTTTCCTCCAGTTTCAGCCCTGAAATCGAAGGATTTCTCCGTGGAATTCATCACCAGGTATGTGGGATTTCACTAGTGGGTTCCTTTCACCCAATGGGTCCCTAGATTTCAATCAGAATCTTGATTCCCTTATCATGATCAAACCTAGGGTTTCTAGAACTTTAGTGGATTATTATGTATTAGTTAATTACATGTTCTAAATCAGTTTATCATGGCTTTTAACATGTTTTAGTATAGTTTCCTTCATAAATTCAGAACCTTAGCTATGTAGTGCGTTAGTTCATGAATTACACATGCTAGGTCAGATATTTCAGATATGCATGCCTCAGTTTTTGAATGTGTTATTATCAGTATATTATTGCGCATTCTCTGTTTGCATGTCAATTTAAGCTACCCAAAATATTACAGAGCTTCACTCATAATATGTTAATCATTTAATCTATTGGGAGTAGCGTAATACCGAGTTGGACTAGCGTTCAGCATACCCAAATAGTCCCAGAACTACTAGCCACGTAGGTTATAAGTCCCCTTTGTGGGCATCATTTTAGTGATCACGCCAGAATGCCTCTATACCTTTGGTCGGGTATATTGGGTCCTTTTGATGGGGCGTATACATCGGACTCCACATTTAGCTCATGTGGTTTTACTATCAGTTATTAGTAACTCCCACAGTTCAGTCAGACTGTATTGCAGTGACCATTTTAGTACAATCAGTATTTCAGTTTCAGCTTATTATGAGCTTGGTCTTTGCATTCAAATAGTTCAGTATTCAACATCTATATCATGTCCAGATTATATCATTGCTTAATTACTTTGTTCAGTTATATGTTATTTCAACTTTATTCTATTATGCATGCTCAGTACCTTCCAAGTACTGACGCATATATTGCGCTACATCTTCTCGTGATGTAGGTTCAAGTCCCCAGCAGTTAGATCACACTTAGATCAATTCCCGATCTTCAGTTCAGCAGCATCAGTGGTGAGTCCTCATTATTTGAGGACTAGTGATATATTTACCTTTATCATTTTAGTCTTTAGTTTTAGTTTTGCTAGATCTAGTTGGGGCATGTCCCAGCATTTCTAGTCAGTTTAGAAGCTTATTTCAGACATAGTTAGTTTCAGCTTTAGTCTTAGAGTTTGATTTCTCTTTTGTATTAAACTCTCAGTTATCATTATTCATATTAGTATATGGGTATCCCCCATCATTTTCATTTTTATGATTTAGTTTTCCGCAATAGTTATTTATCAGTTTATTTCCTTTAGTTTGCTCACGTCATGCCAGTAGGGTTAGCTTGGGATCACTTGTAGTCCTAAGTCCCATGTCCACATCTCGGGAGTAGCTCGGGGCGTGACATCATACTTCAAGGACAATAGACATGTTTTTCATATTCAATATTTTATTTCAATGTACAGTTTTCTAGGGTTAGCTGGGGACATATCCCAGCAACTCTAGTCAGTAGAGGCTTTCAGACATAGTATTAGATTCAGCTTTAGCTTTGAGTGAATGTTAAGTATCTCTAAACTCTTAGTAAGTTTTATATATTCAGACCGGTTTTGGGTATTCCCCACTATTAGTATAAATTGATTTAGCTTCCGCATTAGTTCGTGTTTTCATAGATATGTTCAGTTTGCTAATGATATGCCAGCTCAGGGTTAGCTTGGGGTCATTCGTGATCCTAGGTCCCGTGTTTACGTCAAGGGGGTAGCCTCGGGGTGTGACAAACTTAGTGTCTGAGCATTAGGTTCGAGAGTCCTAGAATGTCTGAAAGCTGCACTAAGTAAAGTCCCTTTCATGAGTGTGAAGCGTGCCACACCTATGAAGGGGGGCTATGAAGTGTTTTAAGAAAAAATTCCCTTTTTGTCCAACTCGTGCTATAGAGTATGAACTCTATTAACCTCTTTCTAACTCATACTCTTCGAATTTTGAAAAATGCCTCCCAGAAGAGTTAACACAAGAAATCAGCCAGCAGCTCCAGCAGACCTATTGAATAAGCAATTTACACATGCCAAGTTCTGGGTTGCTTTCCAAGTGCTTGCTCAGGCCTAGGTCATTTAGCAGGCAGTGGCCCCAGCTCTGCCACAGACTAATACTGCCACAACAAGAATCCAAGACTTTAAGCGGATGAACCCTTAGGAGTTTCATGGGTCTAAGTTAGAAACAAAAGTTTCTCAGTGACATCCAGAAGATAACAGACATTATGGGTGTCACTCTAGTTGAGAGTGCAGATTTAGCTGATTATCAGTTAAAGGGAGTGGCCTACACCTAGTACCAGTAGTTGGAGGATTACAAGTCTTCCATTTAGATGTTTATGCCTTGTTAGATCCAGGGGCTACACTTTTTTTGTAACTCCCTATGTATCAATAAAACTTCAGTGTCAATCCAGAAACTCCCTCAGAACCCTTCTCAGTCTCTACTCTAGTTGGTGACCCAATTATAGCCAGACGGGTACAGAGAAATTTCCCTGTCACAGTCTCTCAGAAACTCACCTCAGCAGACCTTGTAGAGTTAGAAATGGTAGACTTCGATATCATTCTAGGCATGGATTTGTTAAATTCATGTTATACCTTAGTCGATTGTAGAACTAGAATCATTCGGTTTCAGTTTCCAAACGAGCCAGTGTCAGAGTGGAAGGGTAGTAGCTCAGCGCCTATTGGTCGATTTATCTCTTACCTGAAAGCCAGAAAGATGATCTCTAAAGGGTATATCTATCATCTTGTTCGGGTTAAAGATTCAAACTTTGAAAACCCAACTCTCGAGTCAGTTCCAGCAGTAAATAAGTTTCCAGAAGTATTCCCAGAAGATCGTCCCAGAGTCCCTCCTAAGAGGGAAATCAACTTCGGAATAGATCTCCTTCCAGACACCTAGCCTTTTTTTATTCTTCCTTACAGAATGGATCCATCTGAGCTTAAGAAATTGAAAGAGCAGTTGAAAGACCTTCTAGATAAGGGCTTCATCAGACCCAATATCTCACCATATGGTGCTCCAGGGTTATTTGTGAAAAAAAAAGATAGTTCTCTCAGTATGTGCATTGACTATCGTTAGTTGAATAAAGTCACCATCAAGAATAAGTATCTCATCCCTAGGATTGATGACTTGTTCGACCAACTTCAGGGTGATAATTGCTTCTCTAAGATAGACCTTAGATCCAGCTATCATCAGCTCAAAGTCAGAGATAGTGACATCCCGAAATAACCTCCAGGACTCGGTATGGTCATTATGAATTTGTAGTTATGTCATTTGGACTAACAAATACTCTTGCAGCTTTCATGGACTTATTGAACAGGGTATTCAAATAGTATTTGGACTTGTTCATTATCATCTTTATTGATGATATCCTCATTTATTCTCAGAATGAGGAGGAACATGTGACTCATCTGAGAGTTGTTTTGCAAACTCTCAAGGATCTCTAGTTATTCTCTAAGTTTAGCAAATGTGAATTTTGGTTACAATCAGTCACTTTACTTGGTCATGTGGTATCCAGTGAAGGGATCCGAGTGGATTTTCAAAGAATTGAAGCGGTACAGAACTGGACCAGACCCACCTCTCCGACAGATATTAGAAGTTTCTTGGGTTTGGTCGGTTATTACAGGAGATTCATTGAAGGATTTTCATCCATAGCTACCCCATTGACCAAGTTGACTCAGAAAAAGGTCAAGTTTCAGTGGTCAGATGTGTGTGATAAAAACTTCTCAGAACTAAAGACTAGGTTGACTACAGCTCCCGTCTTGACTCTACCAAATGGTTGAGATAGCTATGTGATTTATTGTGATGCATCCAGGGTCGTCCTAGGTTGTGTGCTGATTCAGTGAGGTAAGGTTAAAGATTATGCTTCTAGACAGCTTAAGGTCCACGAGAAGAACTACCCAACTCATGACCTCGAGCTTTGCAGTAGTAGTATTTTCCCTAAATATTTGGAGATACTACTTGTATGGTGTTCATGTTGACGTGTTCACAGACCATAAGAGCCTCCAGTATGCGTTCACCCAGAAAGAGTTGAATCTTCATCAGATGAGATGTCTTTAATTCCTCAAGGACTATGACATGAATGTGTTTTACCATCCTGGTAAGGCAAATGTAGTAGTTGATGCTCTCAGTAGACTGTCTATAAGTAGTGTAGCACGCCAAAGAGGTACACCGGCTTGCCCGCCTAGGATTTTGCCTTACGGACACATCAGATGGTGGTGTGATAGTTTAGAATGGATCAGAATCTTCATTGGTAGCAGAGGTTAAGGGAAAATAAGATAGTATTCCTATATTGCTTCAGTTGAAGGGTGCAGTTCATTAATAGAAAGTTGAGATTTTCTCCCAAGGGGGAGATGGTGTGCTTCGTTACCAGGGTAGCTTATGTGTTCCTAAGGTGGGTGAGTTGAGGCAATAGATCCTTATAGAAGCCCATAACTCTAAGTATTCTATTCATCACGGTGCCACTAAGATGTACCGTGATCTATGGGAAGTCAGTAGGTGGAACATTATGAAAAGGGATATAGCATACTTTGTAGCTAAAGTGTCCTAACTATCAGCAAGTTAAGGTAGAACATCAGAAACCAGGAGGTATGACTCAAGAGATTAACATTTCTACATGGAAGTGGCAAGTGATAAACATGGACTTCATTACGGGTTTACCTCATACTCGTAGACAGCATGACTCCATTTGGGTGATAGTAGACAGAGTCAATAAGTTCGCTCACATCTTGGCTGTCAAGACTATAGATTCAGCGGAGAACTACTCGAAACTCTACATCAATTAAATAGTCAGGTTACATGGGGTTCCCTTGTCTATCATCTCAGATAGAGGTCCTCATTTTACCTCTCATTTGTAGAAATTGTTTTAGAAAGGTCTTCGTACATTACATAAATCTCAGTACAACATTTCATCCGCAGACGGATGGTCAGGCAGAGTGTACCATTCAAACCTTAGAGGACATGTTGAGAGCTTGCATGATCGTTTTCAAGGGTAATTGGGATGATCACCTACCTCTCATAAAGTTCGCCTATAATAATAACTACCATTCTAGTATCTAGATGGCCTCGTATGAGGCACTATATGGGCGTAGATGCAGGTCCCCAATTGGTTGGTTCGAAGTAGGTGAAGCAACCTTGATTGGGCCAAATTTAGTTCATGAGGATATGGAAAAAGTTCAGCTCATCAGAGGTAGACTAAAGACAGCCCAAACTCGTCAGAAGTTCTATGCAGATATGAGAATAAGGGACTTAGAGTTTGAAATCGATGATTGGGTTTTCCTGAAAGTATTACCCATGAAAGGGATAATGAGATTTGGGAAAAAAGAGAAGCTTAGTCCCAGATATGTAGGTCCTTACAGAATCATGAAAAGGGTTGGTAATGTGGCTTATGAGTTAGAGTTGCCAACAGAACTAGCATCGGTTCATCCAATCTTTCACATTTCCTCGTTGAAGAAGTGTGTGGTCAATAGTACCATTAGAGGGTGTGGCTGTGAAGGATATTCTCACTCATAAAGAAATGTCAGTTGAAATTCTTGACCATGGTTGAGAAATAAGGAAGTCACTTCGGTAGAGGTTTTGTGGAGGAGTCAGTCCATAGAGGGAGCTACTTGGGAAGCAGAAGCATCCATGATGGCCAAGCATCCTCACCTCTTTCCTTCTAATTCCATTTCAGCTATAAGTAATAGTTCCTCTCCAGTCTCTCAGCTAACTCTATTATAATTCAATCTCAGTATCTCGTTCACTTAGTTTCTTGCATTTCAGCATATTTGCATTATTCTTGGAACTCAGTTCAGTTAGATTTCAGTTCTAGAACCTAGTGGTAGGGATTACATCTCTTTCCCTCCTTACTCAGCATGTTTAGACTTCATTCGAGGACGAATGTTCCCAAGGGAGAGATATTGTAACACATCTAATTCAAGAAAATAGAAAAAAATAGCTTTCTAGGATCTGGTGTCAGAACCAACGGAAGCCACCGATGGACCGTGGGTCAGACCACGGATCGTAGGTCGGGTCTCGTGGCTCATTCCCAAACTTAGGGAAAATTAGAATCAAAAGGTGACACCTAGAGCAGTGAACCACAGTCCGTTGATTGACCCACGGACCGTAGCTTGGTTCCGTCGTTAGGGTCCAAAGTTGATGGTCTCTAATCCCACCCACGGTCGACCAGTACAGTCTGTGGTTAGACCTACGGACCATATGTCTGACCGTAGGTGAGGGTTAGCAGTTTTTCAAAGGAAAATAGTCGTTAGGTCAACTTCAAATGGTCATATCTTTTATCAAAGAATGAATTAGGTGGCTCATGTCCTATCAAATGAAAGATAATTGAATCATTTTTCCAACGCCACCGAGTTTGCTAAAATCCCATCTCCGAGTAAAATGTTATGGTCATTTTAATGAAGCCCTATCAGGCAGAGCTTGACCGACGACTCCTACCGATGGTTGGTAGGTCAACCAACGGGCCGTCAGTCCACTCGTGGGTGGCACTTCGTCAGCTTTAAGTTAGGATCATTTTTATTCTTTCCATATGCATTGGGGCACTTAAACGATGTCGTTTGATGAGTAAACTACAGCGTTTGATGACTAAACTACGTCGTTTTACTCATAATAAGTCTAATAACCTAGTCAGACCCAGAACCCTTACTCTCCAAAAAAAATCCAAATAAGAACAAAAAGATGAGAAAGAGGTGCCAGTTTCTTTCAAGAACAAGCAGCAGTGTTGTTCAAGGTTAAGCCCTGAAATCCAAAGGATTTCTCCGTGAATTTCATCACCAGGTATGTTGGATTTCACTAGTGGATTCCTTTCATCCACTAGGTCCCTAGAATTCAGTCAGATTCTTAATTCGCTATAGCTTGCTTAGACCTAGGGTTTCTAAAACCTTAGATATTAGTTGTAATTTAGCTGTTATAGTGTTCTTAATCAGGTTATCATGTTTTTGTGAATCATTGCTTAGTTTCTTGCATAAACTCAGAACCCTAGTTGTGTAGATTCTCTTAGTTCATGAATTACACTTTCTAGGTCGGTTAAATAGATAAACATGCCTCAGATTTCGAATGGTACATTGTCAATACCTAAATGTTGCATTCTCATATTTGCATGTCAGAATATTGAGCTATCTAATATTTCAGTTATGTTGTGTCAGATACATATTCAGTTGGGAGTAGGCTTAGCATCGAGTTGGACTAGGATTCAGCGTACCCTCATAGTCCCAAAACTATGTACCCCCGTAGGTCTATAAGTCCCCTTTGTGGGAATCAGATTTAGTGATCACTCCAGTCATGCCTTTATACCTCTGGCAATTTATATTGGGTCCTCTGGATGGGGTGTATACATCGGACTCCACTGTTAGCTCATGTGGTTTTATGTTGGTTAATAGTAGCTCCTACAGTCAGACTTTAGTGCATTTGACTAGGTTTTCAGGTTTTACTTTAGTACTCAATCTTAGCATATATGTTCATGATTAGTACTTGGTCATTGCATTTAGCTTAGCTTTTCAGTTATGTTTCAGTATGTACATTCTTATTCATATTATGTCATTGCTCAGTTATGCCTTGTTCAGCTTATATATTTTTTTCAGCTATTATCTGTATCTTGCATGCTTAGTACACTCCAAGTGCTGACGCATACCCTGCGCCACATCCTTTCATGATGTAGGTTCAGGTATTTAGCATCCAGATCACATATAGATCGGTTTCCGTATTCAGCAGCTTCAGTGATGAGTACTCATACTTTGAGGACAATAGACATGTTTTTCATATTTAGTCTTTTATTTCAATTTACAGTTTTGCTAGGGTTAGCTGGGGACATGTCCCAGCAACTCTAGTTAGTAGAGGTTTTTCAGACATAGTATTAGATTCAGCTTTAGCTTTGAGTGAATGTTCAGTATCTCTAAACTCTTAGTAAGTTTTATATATATTCAGACCAGTTTTGGGTATTTCCCACTATTAGTTATAAATTGATTTAGCTTCCACATTAGTTCATGTTTTCATAGATATGTTCAATTTGCTTATGATATGCCAACTCAGGGTTAGCTTGGGGTCATTCATGATCCTAGGTAGTGTGTTTACTTCAACGGGGTAGCCTCGGGCATGACAATTATGAAGAAGTTGGTGCTGAATTAGAAGAAGGAGAAAATGATGAACACGAGAAATACTAAATTGCCAGAGGGCATTCTTCTGATACAGAATAAGATGTATTTCCAGAAATTCTCTCAGCTCTAAATCCATGGATTCCTCTATGGTAGCTGAAACATATCATGGTATCAGATCATTCGATCTAAGGCTCTTCATTCCGTAAAGATTTTCTTCTTCTTCGTTACTATTCAATTGCTTTTTGATTTTTTTGATTTTCTGATCTACATCTTCGAAACTCCAATGGGCTATGCAACTACAACTCATGATATTGTGGTGGCACATCACAATGATCCACTGTATTTGCAACCTACAGACACTCCAAGTGCGACATTAATTGAAATTTAGCTAACTTGAACAGAGAATCATGCTTTGTGGAATAGGTACATGAAATTTGCTTTGCTTGGGAAGAACAAGCTGGGATTTATTGATAGAAGTTATGTGAAATCGTCATACACTAGTCCACTGTTAAAGCGATGGGAAAGATGCAACGCAATCGTCTTGTCCTGGATCATGAATGTCATGTGTAAAGAGTTAATGACCGGTATTGCTTATGCATCTGGCTAGCGAAGGGTCTGGGAGAACTTGTGAGAAAAATTCGACAAGGAGAATAGTGTGTGAACCTTTCATTTGCACAAGGAGATAGCATTTCTCACACAAGGTACTACTACTGTTTCAGCCTACTTCTCTAGACTTAGTGATTTGTGGGATGAATTTGATGCCCTAATTCCTTCTCCAACTTTCGCCTATGAAACATCCAAAGCATTTGTTGAGCATATCCAAAAACATAGGATTTTCTAATTTCCCACCGGATTAAATGACTCTTATTCTAGGGCTAAGAGTCAAATTCTTATGATGCAACCTATGCCAAGCTTGAATCAAATTTATGCACTAGTTATACAGGACGAAAGCCAAAGATCTTTGTCTAAGGTTGTGTAGGAAATAGATATGAATGAATCTACTGCACTGATTTCGAACAGAACAGGGCAAAACTATAAACCTAACAAATCTGATCAATATTGTGATTATTGTGAGAGAACTGGCCATACTAGAAGTATTTGTTATAAGTTGATTGGGTATCCTAATGATCGAGGCACTTAACATGATAAAAATTCTCAAAGTAGAAGGTTTTAGAACCAAAGAGGCTATCATAATGACATAAGGTATCAGAATGAGAGGAAGAATGATAAAAGGTACTCGCATGATAGATCATTTTTTTATCATATACCATAATTGAAATATCATGCTAAGGCTGCAACTAATTGTGTAACTGATGAGTCAGACAACTTCACTTCTACTCAACTTCCTTCTGATAAATTGACACCTCTTTTATCTCATGAGCAATATCATCAGATTCAACAGATGATAAACAACAAACAAGAAAGCGATGGCATGGCCAACATTGCTACTGCTTCTAATTCTAATGCAAGTATTACTTTGTCCTTTTTGTCTAGGTTGATAGACACACAGTGGATTATAGATACCAGAGCTACTAATCATATGGTTTCAAGGTTAGATTTGTTGCAGCATTCTCGCTAAAATTGGTTTTGTGCATTTGCCTAATGGTGAAATATCTGAAATTACTCACACAGGCTCTATGAATATACTGGAGAATCAACAACTTAGCAATGTTCTATTTCTCCCAAACTTCAGTGTCAAAAATCACTAAGGAATTGCACTGTATGGTAGGATTTTTGTCACGCCCCAAACTCAAGGGTCACAACTGGACCCTAATGCCAAAACTCAGGCCCGAGCCGACCCTGATGACCCATTTGCTACTAGCACATGGCAGCCACACGCAATCAAGAAAACAAACAAGTATATCTCAGCTTAAAATTAAGCCATCGGCCGGTAAGGCCCCTGTCAACAGATCTATAAAAGAAACAGCTACTCCCAAGAGTTCATATAAAGAAATATCCAACTAGCACATAAGTCATGATTGGGCCGTCGAGGCCACCATGCTCTCTATACCGAAACTGAAAGGAAGTATGTATCAAGACAATACATCAAACAACTAACAAGCTTCAGCAAACCATCAAACTAGGCCAGCATGGCCATAACTTAGTTGTACACCCCACACACTAGTTTGTAAGCCTCTAAGAGTAGTAAAGATTGGCGGGATAGGGCCCCAGCCAACCCATAAAAATATATACAACAAAAGCTAACAAACCTCCCAACTTGACACTTCTAAAGAAAGGAGCTGGCCAACTGGATAGAAGTCAATCCTGCTATTGAGGAGGTTTACTGGGTCATTTGTTGGGACCTTCAGGCATGAATGCAGTACCCCTAGGCAATGGGGCATCAGTACAAAATAATGTACCGAGTATGAAAGGCAATAGACTATGAGCAGGTATCCTAATATACTAGGAGTAATCCGATAAGTAATCAAGGATAAGATAAGTGTTCTGACCTTCTCCTAAATCTAAACATATCAAAAATAATAAAACAACAACCTAACCAATCCCCCATAAGCTCGAAAGTACAAACAGCACACAAGACCACCTACCCAAGCCCCCATAAGTCCATAAGGTTCCAATCAATCTATATACCCCTATCGGTAGTCCCCTAGCCCCGTAGGTAGTCACATACACCTCTTAGGCAATAATATAGCCCCGTAGGCAGCACATATCTCTTATAGGCATCAATATATCTTATAGACAACTCATAGCCCTTTTAGGCAACAACATGACCCTGTAGGCAACACAAAGCCTTCTTAGGCATCAATATAACCCCGTAGGCAACTCATAGCCCTTCTAGGCATCAATATAGCCCCATAGGCAATTCAAATCCCTTTTAGGCATCAATATAGCTCTATAGTCAACTCATAGCCCTTTTAGGAATTAATAAAGCCCCGTAGGCAGAACATAACCCTTCTAGGCATAGATCACATTCCTGCAACTAACCACAATAGCCCCAAGGGCAACAATAACAATCTAATAGGCTAAAAGCAAGCAATATAGCTATAAGCAACCTATACAAATAGCCTCTAAGTCGTGTCCAACATAGGGACGCTACTAAATAAATAAGAATCCTGACAAGGGGTGATTATATCAACTCGAGTAGTCAACAATCAACAATAATGGCTACACGTATAACAAGGATAACAACCCAATTACATTGCTCCTAAGCTTTAAGGAAACATGTCGTAAGAAGGGAATAGTCTTAACATACCTTTTTCGCTGAATTCACGTGTCCTAACGACTTTTACTCACACACCACCCACCCCCCCGATACTAAACCAAGGCAGGACCATAATCAACACACAAGAATAAAAGATACCACGATAATTCGATAAAAGATATGTATTTCCGTCGAAAATTGTTATTTGCAGCTTATCAAAGCTAGAGTCGATGAAAGAAGGGTCTTACCTTGATCTTAAGTTCGTAATACACCTCAAAACCTTAAAATATGTCCAAACCTTTGATGTCCCAACACCAAAGTATGATATTTTATGAAATCGATAAAATAAATTATACCATGATGACGAGCTCAATGCATAGAACAACTTCATCAAGGACTCGAGAAAATCTATAATTTGGTTGATCCTACAAATGGGTTTTCTAAGTTGTCAAGTTCTTAACTAAAAAAATGAAGAAAAAGTCAAAGAAGAAGATATATAAAAAGTTCCACCGACCTTGGGCCCCATCTCATGTGCCTACTTGCGCAGTCTCGCAAAAACGCTAATATCTCTCTATTCTAAAATTGTATTAATTAACGGTTTAATGCGTTGGAAACTAGACTCGTAGACCATCAATTTGATAGGTCGTGGGGCCCATAACTCTTTATAGATTGGGAGAAAACCTCCGAGATATTTGACCCAAATTTCAGAGAAATCTTTAAAAAGGGACTTATGATAACTTTCGCCAACTTTTATTTTGCCAAATACCTAACTTCAAAACTTGAGATACAACCCTTGAACACTTAAAATATGACATACCACATCATTCTTAATTTATTACTCACCTTCTTTGTCTTTCCATGAAGGTACGAGTTAATTTAGTCATTTTGAAAAGTTGAGGTCTTACATCCTTTACCCCTTAGAAACATTCGTCCTCGAATGAAAAATCTGAGTCACGCAGTTAAGTTCTTAAAAGTTGCCAAAATTTAGGCAGAGTATCCTTTGTAAATGTGACTATCCAAGAACTTGAAACGCAGAAATTCTAACCTAGGCGTCTCACAGGATGACATAAATAGCTAAGCACTATAACTCCACAATAAAAGTGCGAGCAAAAATACAACGATAACAACCATAATAATAAGAAACAATATAAGAAATAAAATACGTATCTTACCTCACTACACTAATATAAACTGATATGCTATCACCCTGGGGTATGAAACAAGTGAGGATATTTGGACCTCATGCCATCCTCAGCTTCCCAGGTCACCTCTTCTTTATTCTTGTTTCTCCACAATACTTTAACCAAAGCCACCTCTTTGGTCCTCAATTTACAGGCCTGTCGATCTAATATGGCAACTGGAGTTTCCTCGTAAGACAACTCCTCCGTGATCTGAACATCCTCAATTGGGACAACCCGAGAAGGGTCTCCTACGCACTTCCGTAGCATCAATACATGGAAAACTGGTTGAACAGATTCTAGACCTGAAGTCAATTCTAACTCATAAGCCACTCGTCCTACCCTCCGAAGGATCTGGTATAGCCTAATGAATCTTGGACTAAGCTTGCCTTCCTTGCCAAATCTCATAACACCCTTCATAGGCGAGACTTTTAAGAATACCCAATCATCGACACAAAACTCTAAGTCCATTCATCGCACATCTGAGTATGACTTTTGTCAGCTTTAAGCTATTAGAAACCTTTCATGAATGAGCTTATCCTGCTCCACTGTCTGTTGTACTAAGTCGGGTCCAATTAACCCTGACTCACCTACCTCGAACCATCCAATGGGGGGATCTACATTTTCGCCCATACAAAGCCTCATAAGGTGTCATCCCAATGCTGGAATGATAACTACTATTGTATGTGAACTCAATAAGAGGCAAGTGGTCGTCCTAACTTCCCTTAAAGTCTAGCGCGCACGCCCGTAACATATCCCTGAGCGTCAAAAATTATGCGCTCAGCTTGGCCATCTGTCTGAGGGTGAAAGGTTGTACTAAGATTAACTTGTGTCCTCAGTCCTTTCTGGAAGGACTTCCAGGAGTTAGCGGTAAATTGTGCTCCTCTATTAGATATAATAGATAATAGGACATCGTGTAGCCTAACAATCTCTCTAATATATAGCCTTGCATAGTCTTCGGCGACAAAAGTAGCCTTGACTGGTAAGAAGTGGGCTGATTTTGTGAGTCTGTCAACAATTACCCAAATAGAGTCAAACTTACGACGCGATCGAGGTAACCCTGTAATAAAATCCATATTAATTGCTTCCCATTTCCACAAAGGAATGACTATCTCCTGGACTAGCCCAACGGGCTTTTGGTGCTCAACCTTCACATGTTGGCAGATAGGACACTGTGCCACAAACTCAGCAATGTCCTTCTTCTTCCCGTGCCACTAATAGATCTCCTTAATATCATGGTACATCTTCGTCGAACCAGGGTGAATAGAATAACGGGAATAATGTGCCCCTTACATAATCTAATGTCGAAGCCATGCAACATCCGGAATACACAATCGATAGTTATATCTGAGGACTCCATCTCCTGCTATATCAAATGTTAAGGACTGTTGATCCTGAGCCTTGGCTCTGAGCTACTCTAAGCTAAGATCCTCCTGTTGTCATGCTTTTACCTCCAAAACTAGATATGATACGGCTGTGTCCTGAATTGTGACCCCACTATTGTCTGCCTGTAACAACATGACCCTAACTGATCAAGCTCTCACGCTTCTTAACACCTAAATAGGATAAACTACTGAGGGCATCAGCTACCACATTCGCATTTCCTGGATGATATAAAATATCCACGTCGTAGTCTTTTAGTAACTCAAGCCATCGACACTGTTGCAAATTTAACTCCTTATGTCTAAAGATATATTAAAGTATTTTATGATATGTGAAGATATCAACATCAACGCCATATAAATAGTGTCTCCAAATTTTTAACGCATGCACAACTGCAGCCAACTCTAAATCGTTGGTCGGATAGTTCTTCTCATGTTTCCTCAACTACCTTGAAGCATATGTGATAACCTTACCATGTTGCATCAGAACACATCCCAACCCAACACCAGAAGCATCACAGTACACCGCATAGCCCTCTGAACCCTCTAACAATGCTAGAACTAGAGTTGATGTCAACCTATCCTTCAGCTCCTAGAAACTATGCTCGCAAGCCTCAGTCTACTGTAACTTAGCTGCTTTTTAAGTCAGTTTCAATGGTTTTGAAAGTGAAGAAAACCCCTCTACAAACCTTCTATAGTACCCAGTTAATCCTAAGAAACTACGAACCTCAGTCGGAGTCATGGGTCTGGGCCAAGTCTTTACGGCCTCAATCTTTTGTGTATCAACTGCAATGTCTGCATCTGATACAATATGGCCTAAGAAAGCTACAGAGTCCAACCAGGACTCATACTTAGAAAACTTTTCATAAAGTTCTCGGTCTCGAAGAACCTGAAGGACTGCTCGTAGATGATCTACATGGTCAGCTTTTGAATGTGAATACACCAAAATATCATCAATAAATACAATCACAAACAAGTCTACATACGGCCTGAATATACTATTCATCAGGTCCATGAACACTGCTGGGGCATAAGTTAATCCAAAATACATTACAAAGAACTCAAAGTGTCCATATATGGTTCTAAAAGCTATCTTTGGAATGTCTTTCTCCTGAACTCGTACCTGGTGGTATCGTGATCTTAAATCAATGTTTGAGAATCACTCAGCACCTTGTAATTGATCAAACAATTCATCGATCCTCGGAAGGGGATAATTATTCTTTATAGTCACCTTATTCAGCTATCGATAATCGATTCACATTCTCAGTGAGTCATCTTTCTTCCTTACGAATAACACTGGCTCACCCCATGGTGAAGCACTAGGCCTGATAAAGCCTTTATCCAACAAGTCTTTCAGGGGATCCTTCAACTCCTTTAGCTCATCAGGAGCCATTCTATAAGGAGGGATAGATATGGGTTGTGTACCTGGTAGCATATCGCTAGCAAAATCAATTTCCCATTCTGGAGGGATACCATGAAGCTCATCTGGAAATACATCTAGAAACTCATTAACTATCGGAATAGGCTGAAGAGTCGGTGGTTCTACATCTATATCATGAACGCAAACAAGATGATAAATACAACCCTTAGTAATCATCCTACTCGCTTTAAGATAGGAAATAAACCTACCTTTCGATGTTGTTGTATTGTCTTTCCATTCCTGAAGTGCCTCTCCTGGATAGTGGAATCTAACAATCTTTGTCTGGTACTCAACATTAGCATAACAAGATGATAACCAGTCCATACCCATAATGACGTCAAAATAGACCATCTCTAACTCTACCAGGTCTATAGAGGTCTGACGGTCGATAATTTCTACCATGCAAACTCGATAGACTCTCCTAGCAATAATAGACTCACCAACTGGTGTAGTTACGATAAAGGGTCGATCTAATGACTCTGCTACTACACATAACTTCCTCGAAATAAATAGAGTAACATAAGACAGAGTAGATCCAGGATATATCAAAGCATAAACACAATGTGAGCAAACAATCAATACACTTGTCACAACATCTGGTGATGACTTTGAGTCCTGTCGGCCGGTTAATGAATATGTACAGTTCTGGCCACTACCAGAACTAGATGCTCCCTCTCTGCCTCCACCTCTGCCTCCGCCTCTACCTCTACCTGCTGAAGTCTAGGGTCCATGCCCTATAGATTGTGCTGATGAGGAGGAACCTACTATTGACCCGGTCGACTGACCTATATCACCCTGACCTATGGTTGGGCAGTTCCTCCACCCATGCCCCTCCTGTCCATAAGAATAACAACATGTGGAACCTTGCCTGCACCTCCCGAAATGCATCCTACCGCAAGTAGTGCAAGGCGATGGGGTTGTCTGAACCTGGCCTGAACCCCTCTGCTACTGAGAGACTGATGCTTGTGAACCCTCACCTGGGCCTGACTATCCCTAACGATCAAATCTACTCCTCTTGAACTGTTGTGGTGGAGATCTAGGTGGCCTACTAGAATATTGGGGTTTGGGACCACCCTGAAAATCTCCTGGTGAACAAGCGGGCCTAGCCCTCTTTTATCTCTCTCTCGACCCTCTCACTTATATATTTTAGATATCGGCGATCCTCTATGCCTTGTGCAAAGGCCTAAATTCGCGATATATCCATATTATCATTTACTGCAGCGGTAGAACAAGCGTCAATAAAATCTGAGTCAATCCCTCCCATAAATCTACTGTCATGCATCGTATCAACAAATTTTGGTGCATATCTAGCTACTGAATCAAATCTCAGCCTGAACTCTCGGACACTCATGTTGCCCTGTCGAAGGTTTAGAAACTGGTCCATCCAACCATCCCTAATCTCTTGAGGCAAATAGTGATCTATGAAAGCTTCTGTAAAGCTATCCCAAGTGGGTAAAGATACATTTTCCCCCTAGATCTCTCCCAACTTTCGTACCACAATACTGCAACATCACGCAATCAAAATGTTTCTGACTCAACTGACTTAGTAGCTGAGGCATGCATGACTTTGAAGATCCTATGAAGATGATCAACAAAGTTTTGAGGGTCCTCTCTGCGATCTATCCCTGTAAACTGTGGAGGATTCAAGGCAAGAAATTCATGAATTCTCAAACTTTCGGGCCCTTCAGAAGGTTCGGAAAAATCTGTTGCAACTGGATGGCGTTGTGCAGCTACTAATTGTGCTAATATACATACTACACTATTAAAATCCTGATCAGATGGAATAGGATGAACTAGAGGTGGTACTACTGGTGGAGTCGGGGTCCTGTAGCCCTCGCAGGCTTCTAAAGCAGTGGAGAATCTATAGGGGTTGAGAAGATGTCTCCTCTTGGGTCTTATAATGGGTTACCTCAACCTGTGGTACCTTGTTGGTACCCTCGCCTGCAGTTGTATCTAGTCTCTGTCTAGTTGTGGTATGTCTGGTGTGAGCCATCTCTATCTGCATACAAATATCAATTATACGGCAGAAACCTTAGCCCTTAAGACATCGCTCTATATCACGAGGTGAGCAAAAGAAGGATAGTCATTCTAATATGCCTGGTGGCTTCTTGCTTATCCAATGTGGTGCACAACACATTTATAAACAATACTATACTAGACACGGCTTGTAGACTTCCTAGGATATGACGTTGCTCTAATACTAAGTTTGTCACGCCCCAAACTCAAGGGGGGTAATTGGCTTCTAATGCCAAAACTCAGGCCCGAGACGACCCTGCTAAACCATTTGCTACTAGCGCATGGCAGCCACACGCAATCAAGAAAACAAACAAGTATATCTCAGCTTAAAATTAAGCCCTGGGCTGGCAAGGCCCCTGTCAACAGATCTATAAAAAAACAGCTGCTCCCAAGGGTTCATATAAAGAAATAGCCAACTAACCCAAAAGTCCTGATCGGGCTGTCGAGGCCACTATGATCTCTATACCAAAATTGAAAGCAGGTATATCAAGATAGTACATCAAACAGCTAACAAGCTTCAGCAAACCAACAAACTAGGCCAGCATGGCCATAACGTAGCTATACACCCCACACACTAGTCTGCAAGCCTCTAAGAGTAGTAAAGATTGGCGGGACAGGGCCCAGCCTACCCATAAATATATATACAACAAAAGCTAACTAACCTCCCAACTTTGGCAGCTTCGGAGGAAAGGGGCTAGACAACCGGATAAAAGTCAATCATGCTGCTGAAGAGGTCTACTGGGTCGTCTGTTCGAAATAATGTACCGAGTATGAAAGGCAATAGTCTATGAGCAGGTATCCTAATATACTGGGAGTAATTCGATAAATAAATCAAGGATAAGATAAGTGTACTGACTTGCTCCTTAATCTAAAAATATCAAAAATAATAAAACAACAACCTAACCAAGCCCCTATAAGCTCGACAGGTACCAACAGCATACAAAACCATCTACCCAGGCCCCACATAAGCTAAGAAGGTGTCAATCAGTCTATATATACCTCTCGGTAGTCCCCCTAACCCCGTAGGTAGTCACATAGACCTCTTAGGCAATAATATAGCTCCATAGGTAGCACATAGATCTCTTAGGCAATCAATATAGCTTATAGACAACTCATAGCCCTTTTAGGCAACAACATGGCCCTATAGGTAGCACTTAGCCTTCTTAGGCATCAATATAGCCTCGTAGGCAACTCATAGCCCTTTTAGGCATCAATATAGCCCCGTATGCAACTCATAGCACTTTTAGGCATCAATATAGCCCCGTAGGCAGTACATAGCCCTTCTAGGCATAGATCATTCCTGCAGCTAACCACAATAGCCCCAAGTGCAACAATAACAATCCAATAGGCTAAAAGCGAGCAATTTAGCTATAAGAAACCTATACGAGTAGCCTTTAAGTCATGTCCAACATAGGGACGCTATTAACTGAATAAGAATCCCAAAAAGGGAGGATTATATCCACTCGAGCAGCCAAAAATCAACAATAATGGCTACAATTATAACAATTATAACAACCCAATTACATTGCTCCTAAGCTTTAAGTAAACATGTCGTAAGAAAGGAATAGCCTTAACATACCTTTTTCGTTGAATTTATGTGGCCTAACAACTTTTACTCACAACCCCCCTCGATACTACAACAAGGCAAGACCATAATCAGCACACAAGAATAGAAGATACCACGATAATCTGATAAAAGATATGGATTTCCATCGCAAATTGCTATTTGTGGCTTATCAAAGCTAGAGTCGATGAAAGAAGGGTCTTAGTTTGATCTTAAGTTCTTAATACAACTCAAAACCTTCAAATATGTCCAAACCCTTGGTGTCCCAACACCAAAGTATGATATGCTACGAAATCGATAAAATAAATTATACCATGATGACGAGCTCAATACGTAGAACAGCTTTTGTGAAGGACTTAAGTCGAGAAAATCTATAATTTGGTTGATCCTAGAAATGGGTTTTTTAAGTTTTCAGGTTCTTAACTAAAAAAATAAAGAAAAAGTTGAAGAAAAAGATATATAAAAAGCTCCACCGACCTAGGGGCCTACCTCACGTGCCTGCTTGTGCAGTCTCTCAAAAACGCGAATATCTCTAGATTCTGAAGTAGTATGAATGAACAGTTTGATGCGTTGAAAACTAGACTTGTAGACCTTCGATTTGATAAGTCGTGGGCCCCATAAATCTTTATAGATTGGGAGAAAACCTCTGAGACATTTGACCCAAATTTTAGAGAAATCTTTATAAAGGAACTTACAATAACTTTCGTCAACTTTTATTTTGCCACATACCTAACTTCAAAACTTGAGATACAACCCTTGAACACTTAAAATATGACATACCACATCATTCTTAATTTATTACTGACCGTATTTGTCTTTTCGCAAACGTACGAGTTAATTTAGACGTTTCAAAAAGTCAGGTGTTACACTTTTATACTAACATGTGTGTATTTCAGGATCTCTGTAATGGCAGGGTATTGGGGATCGGTAAGGAATAAAATGGTCTTTACTTGTTTGGAGATGTAGCTCCACCATGTCGTTCATCAGTTTCAACCTCGAATCAGGTCTGTATGTCACCAGCTCAAGATGTTAAAGACTCAATCCCTCTCAACACTTGGCACAAGCGACTTAGACACATGCCAATGGAAGCATTACAAAGGCCTGATACATTCAAGCATCATGTAGTAAATAAGGCTAGTAGTCCTTGTCCTGTCTGTTCTTTAGCTAGACAAAGCAAGCTTCATTTTCCAGTTAGCCATAGCACATTACTTGTTGTCTTTGATTTTTTACACACTGATGTTTGGGGTCCATATAGGGTGCCCACTATTGATGGCAAAAGGTTTTTTCTTACTGTTGTAGATGATTTCTCTAGGCTGACATGGATTTTTTTGATGAATTCTAAAGATGAGACTTGTTGGATCCTACAGACCCTTTTCTCTATGCTTAAAATTCAATACAATTCTAATGTAAAAGTCCTCAGAACTGATAATGGATCCAAATTCATTCACACTTCAGTCAAAGCATTTTTAGCATCAGAAAGTACCATATATCAAACTACATGTGTCTATACTCCACAAAAAAATGGTGTTGTGGAAAGAAGACATACGTACATTCTAGAGATAGCTCGAGCCTTGAGTTTTGAGGCTACTATACCTCTTGAATTTTGGGGAAAGTGTGTTCTTACTGATGTCCATATTATCAACAGATTTCCATCTAATACTCTACAGGGTAAATCACCTTTTGAAATGTTCTTTAAAGTCACTCCTTCTCTTGACCATTTGAGGGTGTTTGGTTGCTTAGCTTATGCATTCAATGTCAAACGACAAGACAAGTTTAAGGCTAGAGCTTTGCCTACTATTTTTCTGGGCTATTCAGCGACTAAGAAAGGTTACAAATTATTCAATTTACAGAACAAAAAAATCTTCTTCAGTCGAGATGTTGTTTTCTATGAATCTGTTTTTCCATTTAGGCAGATGAAGACACATCCTACTCCTGCATTCCCTATTTTGGATCTTACTGATGATACTCACTTTGATATGCCTCCATCACCTCTTGTTCCTACTCGAACCCCTCAGAATGTTCATCTTTTAGATGACATTCCCGTAGATGTGCCAGCAGTTATTTCTGATGTTGTACCAACTTCAGTCCATGTGAGATTATCTTAGAGAACCAAAACTGCTCCTACTTGGTTCAGAGATTATGTAGTCAATTCCTGCACTTATCCTATGGTTAATTACTTGAGATATGATTCTTTGTCTCCTGATTTTGCTCAGTGCCTAGCTGCTCAGACAGTTGAACTGCAACCTAAAAATTATCATGATGCTGCAAAGGATTCTAGGTGGGTGTTGGCAATGTAACAAGAGATTGCAGCCCTTGAAGAGAATGGTACATGGGATCTTGTTGATTTACCTCAGCTAAGACTGTCATTGGGTTCAAGTGGGTTTACAAGATCAAATATAGAGCTAATGGTGATGTGGAAAGATTCAAGGCAAGGTTAGTGGCTAAAGGCTTTAGCCAAAAGGAGGGCTCGACAGCAACGAGACTTTTTCCCCTGTGGCTAAGATGGTTTCTGTAAGGTTAGTACTTGCTATTGCAACCTCTAAACTATGGCATATTTACCAAATAGATGTCTACAATGCATTTTTATAGGGTGATCACAATGAGGATGTGTATATGCAATTGCCCTCTAGTTTTGATTCCCATGCTCATGGCAGTCCTAAGGTTTATAAGTTGAAAAATTCTTTATATGGCTTAAAACAAACCTCCAGACAATGGAATTTGAAACTCACAGCAACCCTCCTCGACTTAGGCTTCATTCAGAGTCATTTTGATTACTCTCTCTTCACAAAGAGTAGTGGACTTGACGTAGTTGTCATCCTTGTGTATGTTGATGATTTGTTGATCCCTGGATCCAATCCTACTCTTCTTGCCTCTACCAGAGTTGCCTTGCAACAGAGATTTAAAATGAAAGACTTAGGGTACTTGAAATTTTTTCTTGGCATCAAATTTTGTAGGAGTGATTCTGGTATTTTGATGAACCAGAGAAAGTATACCCTTGAACTGATTGCAGATTTAGGGCAAGGGGGAGCTAAGAATGTTTCTACTCATATTGATTTCAACCAACACCTCACTTCATACGAGTTTTATGTTGCCACAAAATGCTCTCATGATGATCAACTATTAGATGACATTGGAAGCTATCAAAGGTTGGTGGGAAGGCTGTTATACCTAACTATGACCAGGCCAGACATAGCCTATATTGTCTAGGTACTGAGGCAGTTTATGCACAAGCCAAAAGAGTCTCACATGAATGTTGTCATTAGAGTGATCAGATACATAAAAAATGCACCAGGTCTTGGTTTAATTAATTATGTCGTCTGCTAAGGCTCAGAATCTAGTTGCATACTGTGACTCAGACTGGGCTGCTTGCCCACAGACTCGAAAGTCAGTAACAGGATACATGGTGAAATTTAGAGACCTACTGATGTATTGGAAGTCTAAGAAACAAAACACTATATTGAGAAGCTCAACATAGGCAGAGTTTAAAATCATGGCATCAACTATTTTAGAGCTTTCTTGGTTAACAGGATTATTCAAGGAATTATGAGTGATAATAATTCAGCCAATCGACATGCACTGTGATAGCAAGGCTGCTATTCAAATAGTCGCAAACCCCATCTTTCATGAACAGACTAAGTATATTGACATTGATTGCCACTTTGTAAGAGAGAAGTTGCAAAAAGGCTTGATCAAGACACATCATATATGGACAAAGGAGAAACCTGAAGACCTATTTACTAAGGGACTAAGGAAGGCTCAACACTATCATTTGCTTACCAAACTGGGAGTTAAGAATGTTTTCTTACCATTCAGCTTGAGGGGGAATATTGAAGCCAGTGATGTGGCAGTCAGTTGAGAAGAATAATTAGGGATTGTAACTAACTTAAACAGAATTAGTTAGTAGTTTCATAATTGTTTTTCTGTTATAAGAAATGAAGTAAAGATTAGGTGTTAGCTAAGGCTTCTAGATGTATATATATAGTGTACTGGTATACAATGTAAAGGGCATTCTTCTGATATGGAATAAGATGTATTTCCAGAAATTCTCTCAGCTCTAAATCCATGGATTCCTTCATGGTAGCTGAAACTTAACATGCTGCACTTAGATACATCACTGCTATTTTGTATTTTAATGGTGTCTTGTTTGCTGAAATGACTTCTGCTATGAAAAGTTAAATGTGATTGTTGCAAATGTATGAAGTTTTTATGGAGTATAGAGATGAAAATATTGTTCTTATTCAAGGAGGAGGAAGATGAAGAAGAAATTGATTTTGGGATTTAATTTGTCATGAGTTTTATTTTGTGGGTTGGATTCGAATTTGTGTCAAAAAGATGAAATCAGGTAATTTGGATAATTTTGATCAATTTGGAGCTTTCCATCCAATTGAGGGGTACAAATGATGAAATTAGTAACGGCAAGGGTAAGAATAACTTCGTTTTAACAGTAAAGGCATAGTCAACCAATAAAACAAAGTTGAGGAGTATTTTTAACCCTTTTTCCCATTACATTTTAATTAAGTTGAGTGCTTTTTGTTGAGTGTATTATAGAAATTTTACTGTCAATTCAGGGTCGATGGGATGTGTATCCTAATCAGTTGTAGTATAGGTGAGTAAGTAGATGCAAATTCAAAATAAACATTAGCATATCTTACAACTAGTTAATGATGGCTAGTAATTTCACCAAAACATAAGCCAAACATTTAGTGTGTTTAATTTGCGGAAGAGGAGCACTATTACTGCAGTTTTTTGTTAAACTGAATATTTTTAAGGGGCGATGTGGTAATCATGTATTCCAATCTATTGTTAAAGTGAAAATTTAAGAGACAATGTATTAATGCTAATGCGAGATAGCCAAAGTTAGGATGGATGGATGGATGGATGGATGGATGGATAGCTGGATGGATAGATAAACATATACTTGTTAAGAGAAAAGACAAAAAGTCACCATTGAAGTTGTCCCGAATTTTTCAAAAGTATCTTAACTTTGCAGGTGTCCTATTACCCCACGAAACCATTTCTAACAATTATAAATACACCATTTTAACCCATTCTCATAGCAGGTGTAATCTCACGTATAGGGGGCGCGTGAATGAAAAACAAATCACCCCCAAACCAATCTAAAAATGCCACATAGCAAGATTGTAAGCCTTCATTTTCTAAAATAGTTCAAGAAACAAAGAATTTCTTGGTCAATGCCTTTCATGGTGGTTGTTGAAGAACAAATTCATATTTACTTAAGAATTTAAGAATATTTCCTAAGTGAAAATCTTCACTGTTATGTAAACAGTGAAAACAAAGGATTCCACAAAAATCTCATATCCAAAATCTTTCATTTTCCACCTTTGCAAAAACTCCATTTTAGCTCATTCCATCTTCGTCTTCTGCAACAACAACAAAAATTAGAGCTACAGCAGTACGACACTAAAAGAATTCATCAATTGAAATTCCAAAATTATCTCAATTCCTTTGAATTCTTTCCTCAACAATGCAACAACTCGTCAAGACCATTTTCACGAACAATTTATATCTATTAAACCCAAATTAGTTAATGCATCCATTTACATTGAAGTTTTTGAGTTTGTACTCACAGCTTGTCTGTGCTTTTGGACTTGACCCAAAAGATTTTGAGGATCAAAATGTGAGAGAGTTAGGATTTTACCCAATTCATTATTAAATCAGTAAGAAAAATAAAATTATAGTATTATTTTATTTGAGTTGAAACACACGCACAAGCTAAGAGTGTATTTAAGTTGTTGGAAATAGTTTCGTGGGTAATAGGACACCCGCAAAGTTAAGTTGTCTTTTTGAAAATTCGAGACAACTTCAATGGTGACTTTATGTCTTGTCTCTACTTATTAATAAAGGAAGACTTTGAGCAGTTTCTGATTGTCCTGCCTGCTTCAGTTGCTAAAAGCAGGATCCGGCTCCCCTCCATTACCACTTCCCTCTAATTCGTCAAGTGCACGTCTAGATGAGAGACATGTGTCTTATTTAAAGTTTAAAGGTCAAGATTGTATTATATTAACAAATATCATAACCATAGTTAAGTCAACTAATTTTAGAATACTACTCTCCAAATTTGGCATACAAATTTTGATATTTATTAATATTATTAATTTCATGTTATATTTTTGTATTTAAATATTAAACTGTATGATATTTAAGGTGAGAATCAACTAAACATTTTTTTGTACTAGTAAACTTTGTTCTTAAAATATTATACTATGTTGAGAAACAAAACAAAAAAGTGAAGAATTATCAATGTTGAAAAAATCATAAAATAAAAGAACACGAAATAAAAATAAGAATAAAAAATAAAAAGACAAAAGGTTTTTATTATCAAAATTATTCCAAGGAGAAAATGTGGCTATTGTGTTTAAGGGGAAAAATATACTGTTTTTTTTAAAATAAAATTATTTTATCTTTTTTTTGTGAAATAAAGGAAAATGCAAATGTTTTTTAAGATTATTATTTATCATATTAAATATAAACGTTTAGTGTTTTACAATTTTAATATTTAAATATAAAATGAAATTAATAAATTTAATAAATATCAAATTTTGGTTGGAATATATTGTAATTCTTACTGAATTCGGAGAGTAGTTTTCTAAAATTAGTTGATTTAACTATGATTATGGTATTTGTTAATATAAATATAATCTTGATCTTTAAACTTTAAATAAGACACATGTCCCTCATCTAGACGTGCACTTGACGAAATGGAGGGAAAGGGTAATGAAGGAGAGTCGTGTCCCTAAAAGCAAGTAGTTATTTGCTGACGTGTCTGCTTATACCTATTTCTGCCTAAAAGCAAGACTTTGTTCGTTTTCTTGGATTTTTGTATATATTAAAATTTTCTCTAAAAAAATACTTTAAATCACAATAATTAACAATTTAAAATTTTATTTAAAAAGTACTATAAATCACAATAATTAGAAATTTAAAATTTTACGTAAAAAGTACCATAAATCACAATAATTAGCAATTTAAATTGGGGCGGAGGAACTAACAGATATTATTTGAAATGATGTAAAAGGTACTATAAGTCACAATAATTACTTACTTAAAAGCTTAAAAGACATAAAAATTTAAATGATTCTCAAAATTTTATCAGTGCCACATAAATTGCGATAGAGAAAGTAACATCTATTATATGAAATTTACGTAAAAGATACTATAAATCACACTAATTAATAGTTTAAAATATTTAAAAAGGCGTATAAATCTTTTGATTGACTCTCAAAATTTTATAGGTGCAACATATATATATATAGAGAGAGAGATTCCCCTCTGAACTTATCTCTAAAAGTTAGTTACACGCTTAAACTATCATAGTGATCTATTACACACCTTAACTACTCAAAAGTGAATTTATTACCACTCTGAGACGTGTAACACCGCTCTCACATTATGTGGTGTATTACACTTCGCTGCCACATCAGTGCTACGTCAGCGCCATGTCATAAATTATAAATTTTTGTTTTCTTTTCTTTATTAATTAACTTTTTTTTTGTTAACTATATTTTACTCTAACTAATCCATAATTAATTGGTTTAATTCTCTAATAATTATATCTTATTCATCACTAATCCCACCCATTTTTAATTCTCATTTCATTGGAAAATCATATCCGACCCCACCTTCACTATTGGTTTTGTTTTTGACCACCACTATATCACTTTCAATTCTTCTTCTTCGTTGTCACCCAACACCAAATATCACCATCACCATTATCAATATTGATTGTTTCTTCTTCACCACCTTCAATTGCCTCTTTTAATGTTTGTCACCCGCACCCATCACCACCAAACCCATAAAGCTGCTATTACCACCAAACCCAAAAATTGATTAACAAAGTAAAAAAAATAAAATGAAAATGATAGAAACAATCAATCAAAAATTTTCTAGATAAAATACAATTATTCACTAACAAATCTATGGGAATTAGCCTAATTGTGAATCAAAAAAATTGTACTTTAAGATTGTGATAGAAAATAAAGAAGTGTGATGAAAATAAAGAATGAAGACGAAGAGGACAATGGGTGGGGTTTGAAGAAGAAGAGGTGTGAAGGGTGGGGGTGGAAAAGAGGATTCTAACTTCTTTTTTTACTGTAATTTCAAACTGACGCACCTGTCATTTATTTTTATTTTATTTGTTTGCCACGTCAGTTTTAGGGGGTAAGAAAATTCACTTTTGAATATATATATATATATATAAAGCTGAATATGAAAACGGTAATGTGGCGCTCTCTAAAGGCTGGATTCCTATTTATCTTTTTTGTGGTTTTTTTTAGCTTTTTTTCTGATTTTAAAAGACATAATCTCACTTAAGAATATATACATAACATTAAAGATAATCATATTTGATTCCTTTCATCATCAATCCTATTAATTTCTTTTCCTAAAAACTTTTCAACTTTCTGCTAAATGCTTCACCATTGCACGTATTTTTTCTTATTTCTTGTGCTAATAAATAAAAGTAATGAAGAGTAAATAACAACCGTTTTTATTTCTTCAGCTGTCATAGTTTTGTCTATATGTGTCTTTTCTTTTGGAATTTTAATTAGCTCATTTTCAATGTAATCTACATTTGCAGGTAAATAAGAGTATTAGTTTATTTTATAACTAGTGAATTTATCCGCGCTTCGCGCGAATTAGTTAGTTTTTTGATTGCTCATTCTCTATTTTTTAAATTTTAACCAATGATATTATTCACACTTACTTTAAGTATTTTCAATGTTCTAATCTTTATATAATGTATTATAAGTAAAAACAATAATTTTATATATATATATATATATATCTCAAAATAAATATTATTGGATAGAAATATCATTTTAATGTGATTTTAAGATGTCATAAACTTTGAAGTGAATAAAAGGAGCTATAAGCTCCGCTATTTAACTATTTTTAAAAAAAAGTGATAAATTTATCCATTAAGTAATTGGGGGTTATAAATGCATTAAACTTGGGAGTTATAGATAATACTTATACTAAATAAGAATAGAAGTTATGAAGATGAAGAGGTGTAGTTTAGGTGAAGAATTACATAAAAAAAAAATGGATAAAAATGAGAGAAAAAGTTAAATAAAGAAAGAAGAAAAAAGAAAAATATAATATTTGATCAAGAGAGATGCCGAATCATTAATTCTAGATTCACTATTAAGTTATTGCTCTTTACTTAGTTAAAAAAAGAATCATAAAATAATGCTTTTATAAATAAAAGTATATCTACATAAAAGCCTCCCCCATTTTTGGTAGTTTAATTAATTTTATTATATGAAATATTTTCTGTTTAGCTTATTTTAGAAATTTTAAATTAGAAGTCCCTAAATATGCTTCTACTAATAAACATTATTTTGCATTATTTTTTTTCTGAAGAAGCCCAAAGTCTCTAAATACATACTTAACTTTTTATTTTTCGATATGATAGATATTCCAAATATACTTATATAACGATTCATCTTCTATTATAATAATTCTAAATATCTACTTAACTTTTCTCTTTCACTTTAATAGTTATTTGTTATATGAAAATATTATTTATCGTTAATAATTTTTAATATTTCTTATTATTTGTGAATAAAGTTTATGTGCATTTATCTTATTTTTGAAAATTCAAGAGTCTAATTTTAAGCTTTTATTAGATATTAAAAGAATCATTTTTTTTTATCTTTATAACATAAAACCTTTTATCATTCTTTTATAATTGATTATTTATTACTTATTTTATATATTTAAAACACAATATATAACAAAAAATAATTTTTTACTTTTTTGCAAGGAGAACGATATCTCTTTTAACACCAAAAATTAGTTTGCACAACAAAAATTATGTATCACCATTTATTTACCAAAGAAGCTAACATGTAGAGAAGCAATTTTAAAATTTTAATATTTAATTGAAGTAATTTTTGAAGTCTTAGAAATTATACGTAGATCATCTACTACAAATAATTTTCATATTTTTAAGAGTAAGTTTAGATGTACTTATAGTTTTTGGCTTATGAGACAAACTTTTTGTCTTCTTAGGTAAAATATATTTTTTATTTTACCCAAACACTATAAAAGAGCCTAAAAAATTATTTTACTTTTAAAATATTTAAAATAAATCATTCCGAGCCGGCTATAAGTGGTCTTGTCTAGTTATACAAAAATTATATTATAAGATCTTTGTATGGTTCGCTACATATATAAAAAAAATATTAAATAGATGCAAGAACCTATAATTTCAAATGAACCATCTCGCATAATAAAATGAATTGTAATTTAAATGTCATACCTTATTGAAACTCCGTTTGACTTGACAAATGGATCGAAGTCTGAAATCTTCAATAACCCATTGTCATTCATCAAATGTGCTTCTGCAAATATCTACTTCAAACTTTTTCACGATAAAAAATGAAAATACCAACCGAAATAATAAATTAAATTAAATCAGTTATAACACGCAAGATCCGACATTTATCAAGTAAATTTTATATGAGAAAAAATGTTCGAAAGACCGAATAAGATTTCAATTGATATGAATACATATAAGTGGAAGACCATATAATATCACAAAATTTCATAGCTCACATACCTTTTTCATATCATATTGTCATGTGTTTCATGAAAAAAATTTGAACTACAAAAAAAAAATATAGGCTATTATGAATTTCTTCGCGAATGGAAAACTTCCAAAGGAGGACATGAAATTTGTAAGATGGATGGACTGCCACTCTTCTTTTCATGTGGATGTAAATTTCACAAATGATAATTTCTATAATGACATTTTGGAGTAAAGAATTCAAATCAAAGTTTTGTCATATATAACACTCCAAATGTCTTATTTATGGTGGATTAAATTGGAAATTAGAAGGTAACTTATTTATGGTGGGTTTTTGGCCTTTTTTTTCCTAATTTAAAAGACATATTAATTAAAAATAGCCCATTAGCCCTATTTAATTAGAAACAAAATCCTTAACACATGTAATTAAGCCCAAGGTAACCTTTTGACTACTCTAACATCAACCCACGAAGATCTTTCAGTTAGGTTTTCTTCACTTAATTTTTGCATCAAATTCTTTTCTCATTATTACACCATTTAAGTTTCTGATGGTTTCTTCTTAATTGCAACATGAGATACTAAACAAAATTAAGAGAATAAACCTGAATACTAAACAAAATTAAGAGAATTAAATGCATGAGTGATTGTTGAGTTCTTTTTATATATATAGAATACATTATAAATAAGAAAAATAGGAAAAAATGTTTTTTTAAAAAGGAGAAAATAGATAAATGTCAATGGAGGCCATTGAGAGGTGCCACATCACCTTTTCTATATCCAATTTTATAATATATATATATATAGATTTCAACTATTTTCATTCGGTTTTATCTTTGATATTTGCACGCAAATAGAAGTATATGTTTACTCTGCAGTGCAAGATGAGAATGTAAGTAATTTTTGGTAAGCAAAATTATGTGCACCTTTTATTCCTTCTAAATGTACTTTGTTCCTCCTTTTCTTACAAGGTTTATAAATTGGTTGAGGAGATAAAGGCTAAAGGTGGAACTGTCACAAGGGAGCCTGGTCATGTCCAGTATTTGTTATTGTTTTTGTCCAACATCCTGATGGCTACCTATTTGAAATCCTCCAGACTGAGTTTACTCTTGAATTTCTTTGCGAAGTGATGCTTCGTGTGGGTGATCTTGAACGCTTTATCAAATTCTATGAAAAAGTGACTTCTCTTATTTATATTTGCTCTTTTTAGACAAAGAGGGTTTATTTAACCTTTATTTATTCTGAAATTGTATATACAATATAATTTATTTATTTATTTTTCAATATATACAATATTGTTAAAGAAGAGTTAATGAGGGTTCTATTCTTCTCTTTTTTCAAGACTCTTTTATATAATATTACCTATTATAAATTTATAGAATGTATATGAAAATATTGGGATGATAAAAAAATATATGAAAAAGCAAGAAGATGATTTTGTACAAAATTTAGAATAAAATGGGGATTTGACAAAAATTTAGGAGAAATGAAGATAGAGAATTAAAAATATATAAATAAAAGATGAAGTAAAAATGGTAAAGTTTCAAAGGAGAGAGATTGTGAATCACTTTAACGAGAAAGGAAGGAATGGAAATGGGTTGAAAATTAAAAAGGAAAGAAGTTACTCCCTCTGTTTAACAAAGAATGACCTCTTTTCCTTTTTAGTCAGTTTAAAAAAAATGACCTCTTTCCTTTTTTAGTAACATTTTACTTTTTGCTTTCCACGTGACATATTTAAGACCACAAAATTAAGGGTAATTTTATACATTTGACATAACTTTAATTTAGGACCACAAGATTTAAAAGTCTTCTTTAATTTCTTAAACTTTGTGCCAGGTCAAACCAGACCAATTTTTTTGAAACAGAGGGAGTACATTTTTACAGAATATCCCATTTTATATCCATCATCTACATTCACTTGGGCCAAGATTTGTGTTTTACTAATTAAGTATTATTCCTTATTACTTTCCTTATTTTTTTGCTTTTCAATTTGTCTTTTTAGTTTTTTAAAAAAAATTAAGGAAATTGTTTGAAGAAAAAATATAATCTAACCTCTTGCATATATTAAACAATACAATCATGTACAAATATACATTTACGAAAAAAAAATATAATACAAAACAAGTAATTTCACCTGAAATTATATATTTAGTGAAGGTAATATAATGATGAAAACTAAAGAAAAATAAATTTTAATTGTCTTCTTTTACAAAAAGAAAAAACAAATATTTTGATGTGAAAGTGTGATATTGCTACTAGGCGGATGGAGTCTTTTCATTACCATCTTAATAATTTTAAAAGTTCGACCCATCAAATATAAATCATGAATCTGTCTCTCATTATTATGGTACTTTATATTTTTTACAAGATTATATTACTCTTTTATTTATTTTTCTTCATTTTTGAAATATAAATTTTTATTATATACTTTTAAGTTGAAATTATAAACATGTATTCTAATTTATTTGTTTTTAAGTAAAATCGAAGATGTTTTAATTGTTGAAAATATTTATTTTTGATATTTAAATATTGAAGAATAAGAAGGAACAAAAAATATTTTGTACTTAAGTTTTTTAATAATCGCGCGAAGCACAAATTTGTTCACTAGTTTTAAAATGACATAAAATGTACTATAAGTCATAATAATTAATAACTTAAAAATTTAAAAGACATATAAAAAACTTATTAGTGTCACATAAATTTAGACAAAAGACTACATATATTATTGAAAGTTACACAAAATTACTACAAATTATACTCATTTTTACTTGCCATAATTTGACTTGACACATCCATTAAGAAAATAACTATTGATAAAGGTATTTTACCAAACTATCATATTAAATGATATCTTGAAAAATGATTTGGAAAATAAGTATTTAACACTAAGGTGAAAACATAGAAAAAAATAATTGTCTTCTTGATAAGTCAAAGTGATAAGTACAAATGAAAATCTATTTTAGGAATAAGAGACAAGTAAAAGTGAATAGAGAGTAATAATTAACAACTTTAAATATCTAAAAGTTATTTAGTTGACTCTTTAATTTCTGTTGGCATAATACATAAACATGACTCTTAACTTGGCTTCAACATATAACTATGCCCTCCAACTTTGACTGTGTACAACTAGACACTTAAACTTGTATAAAATTAAACAAGTAGACACACATGTCCTACATGACATAATACACATAGGACGCCACGTAGGACACAATCACACAAAATTGCCATGTAGGGTGATATGTAAGACGAATGTGTCTATTTGTTTAATTTTATAAAAGTTTAAGTGTCTACTTGTGCACACTCAAATTTAAAGGTCATAGTTGTCAACTGACGTTAAGTTAAGGATAGTTTGGGTTGTAGTAATGGTTCTCCCACCGGAGGGTTAGTGTGGGTGTCAATCACGACGGTCTGGGTCGTGACAAAAATATCCTTAAATAATTAAATAAAATGAGTTGAAAGTCAAAAAACAATTTCAGTGGACAGTGAGGTCCGTATTCACTCCGTAACGTGGAGCCATCGCAGAGTTGTTGCCAGGCTAGAGCGTCTCTAGTAAATCGGTCATAAATTTTTTACTCAGAACTCGGATTGAGGAAAACTTGGTGGTGTTGGAAAGAGGACTTAAAGACCTTTAATTTGATAGGTCATGGGCTACCTAGTTCATTATGTGCTGAGAGATATGATTATTTGAAGTTGATTTAAGTAGAATTTTAGGTCAAAACTTACTCGGTAAGGAAGCTTTCAACTCAACTTTGTGCTAAAGGATTCTAGTGACCTTAATTGATATCCAAAACCCTTCCCATGCTAACGAATTAACCTTAGAATCTAAGAACAATTAAGAATCACTTGGTACGACCTTATATTCAACTCAAGAATGGTTCGGGTCTTAACTTTGAAATTTTTGGGGTGTTACATTCATTGCGGAGAGTTCAAAGGAAACCTACTTATCCAGATGTAATTAATCCTGACTTGTAAAGTACACCCTTGTCCATTTTTTTGTCTTAGCATCATTATCATTCCCCATTCCTGTGGGGGATTGTTGGATTTTAAAAGGTGTGAATGAAAAATGAAAAGTTGTGACTTTGTTAAAGAGTTGCTACTTTTCCAAAAGGTTATGACTTTTTCGAAAGGTTGTGACTTTTTCAAAGGGTTGTGACCTTTCCGATAAGGCACAATAAACACTTTTTCACACTACCCTTTGTTGTCTATAAATAGAGGTGTTTCCTTTTATTTATTTACGAAAAAATAATTTATGAACTTCCTCTTATTCTACCCAAACAAATTCTAGTGTTCTTTACTGCATTTGAGTGATGCACTGACATCGTGGTTTTTTGTATCAATATACAGGTGAGTAAGATCGTTATATCGTGGGAGGATATATTTCATTAACATTGGGTACTTGAGGGGAATAAATTCCTTAAGGAGCACACTCTGCATTCAGCGGACTCATTTTTTTTTCGTTTTCAATATTGTTTCTGTTTTGTTGCAGAATATATTTTCTTTACTCGCTTTAACTTTCTGTTTTTTAAAATATACTTTAAATTTTTATTGTTTCTTATGAAGTTCTGCTAAGTTATTGTTCTAAATATGTTAGTAATATAAATTGATGACATAAGTATGTGGTAAAAATTGAGAATGACACGTGGGAAAATCAGCAAGCAACACGTGGAAGAAAAAATAGGTTGAGCATGACTCAGCAGGAACAACATCAAGCATTGACCTCGGAGCATGACGTAAGAGCTCGGTCTTATTCAATGAAGATTCAGAGTTGCGATATTAGGATCCAGTATCATATTAGTGACTTTGTAGTTGCATAACCATTGGTGTTGATCTCGCATTCTTCTGCAATGGGTTTACTATTGAACGGACATTTTCTAGTGCATGGTCCGTATTTTTGGAACCAAAAACACAGACCTGAGTTATGATATTAGGATCCAGTATTATATTAATTAGTGGTGTGTATAAATTTGATTGTACCATTTTTAAGGTAAACAGATTTGTAAGGCCGTGTAGTAATTGTTACTGCAGACACAGTCGTGTTATATTTTTCCGCAAATAAAATTGTAGTCTTTGATTTGTAGACGTGCCGATAGTACATAACTCTTGAGATATATATGTTCCATAGAATAAAGTGAAAACTAAGATAATACATAACAACTTGGCAAACCATAATAGCTGATCATAATCTGAAATTGAATAGCTTTTCTAGACTTGTGGAAGAGAAATTAATGCAACAAGTGAATTTAAGCAACTTTGAGAGCAGCAGCAGCAGCAGGAGGCCTAAAGAGTAGTTGTTGGGTTAGTTTAGTTAAAGTGATTTGATTCTTATGTAGTAATCTTTTTTCAGAATTATAAGCTGACCATTTCATCTGCATGAAGTTTCTCTTTCTCCATGGTGCCAAATGGATCCTTTGTTGGGCTGTTGATCTCTTTGCTGCATCGCACATCAAGCGAACGATAGCATTTAAGTGTTCAGATTTCCCTATAAAAACCTGAGGTAATAGGGTAATGAGTTTAGAGTATTCTTTGCACGATTTTGCCAACTTGAATTCATCTCGGAATTCCAATTCTATCAACAACGGAACCTTCTTCTTTCTTCCCTGCGTGCTTGCTATAACTTGTATGTATTCATGTCTCCCTCCAGGCATCTTTGATGTGTGGTTCCATTTCGAAGTACAAATGCTAGCATTGAATCCCTTTTCACACAACTCCTCAACAACTCTTCTTCTGAAGCACTTGGCACATGATGGTCTGCCTACTTTTCCATTTGAGCATTCACATATAACATTATTAATTCCCACATCTTTAGCTCCTTCTACACTTCTTGTTATCCCTTCTCGTACTTTTGATCCAATCAACCTATATTGCTCCAATATTTCCTGCACATTAATTATGTTAATTTCTAATCTTAATTCAATTAATCTTTTCAAAATTTTAAAAACAAATGATACATAAATATATCATTAGCTTGGTTTCTATGTCCTTGAATTTTATGTGTGCACAAGCAAATACATAAATTTGTATAAAGTTGAACAAGTAGACACACGGGTCCTACCTGGTGTCTTGTGTGGCAATTCACATCTTACATGGCATCCTATGTGGTGTCCATGTATTATGTCACTAGGACGCGTGTGTGTACTTATTCAACTATATACAAATTTAAATGTTTACATGTGCACACCCAAAATTGGAGAACATATAATGACCCAGTTGGTCATTTTTGGAAATTGTCATAAATTTACCATCCTGCCCCTCTTGATATTGATCCAAAGTTATTTCGGTTTGAGTTTTGAAAGCTGGTTTCGAACCTTGAGTATAAAGTTGTGAATTTTATAAGATTTGAGTTTGAAAAGCTAAATTTGTTAAAAAGTGGTTTTCGAAGTCTTTTGGAGTTTTAAGTATTATCGAAATGAAATTTCATCGATTCCATCAGTCCCGAAATATGAAAATTGATCTTAGAGAGTTGTCCGTTTTAGATTCAAAATCTTTTTGAGGATTTGAGGTCCTAAGTTAGAAATTTGTGAATTTTTTGCCTGTGGATTGACCATGGTCAACATTCGGGGTTCGGATGCTAGAATCAAAATTCCAAGAATTCTGTTGGATTCGGGGGATGATTTTAGGCTTAAGTGAGGTCTTGGTTGAATTTTGAAAGGTCTCGAACTTGTTTTGGCCTTCTTAGGCGTTATGTTAGTTTTGTGTGACTTTCATGGATGTCAGTTTGCATATATGATTTGTGTGTACGGAGTTCTAAACAAATTATGAGGGTCCATTCAATAATTTGGATTTGGATGTGTTTTGTTGGTGTCTGTAGGCTTCGCTTTTGCGAAGACTTGCTCGCTTAAGTGAAATTCGCAAAAGCGAATGAGCCTTCGCTTTTGCGAGAGGTCCTAACTTTGCGGGGTTTGCAAAAGCGAACTTCTTGTTCACTTTAGCAATGGCCGCTTAAGCGAACCTAAGTCATTTTTAGGACACCGAAGAGGGGTTTTTGGCTTGAAATTTCAGGGTTTTAACCATTTTTTTCCATTTTGAGCTTTGTAAATTCTTGAAGGCGATTTTTGAGAGATTTTTCGTGGTGGATCTTTTTGGTAAGCTTTTGTGACCCTAAAACTTCATTTTCCTTTGATTATTTATGAGTTTTAACATAAAAACTTAAGAGATTTTGATTGTTGTACATTGTGATGAGACATGTGATATAAAATCGATTAGAAATGGTTACGGGTAGTGATATTATGCCGAAGAGAAATGGTTCTGGCAAGTGATTTGATATAAAGTTGATGGAAAATGGTTCCGGCTAGTGATATGATATAAAGTCGATGGGAAATGGTTTCGGCTAGTGATGTGATATAAAGCCGATGAAAAATGGTTCCATCTAGTGATGTGATATAAAGCTGATGGGAAATGGTTCCGGCTAGTGATGTGACATAAAGCCGATGGAAAAATGATTTCGGCTAGTTATATTGTGTCGAAGGAAAATGGTTCCCGCAAGAGTTGGCTATTATGATTTGATCTACTTGTACTTGTGATTGTCATACTGGATGCGTGTTGGTTGTTCAATTGTGATTATTGAACTGTGTATTATAGCACTATTAAGTTGGTCTGATTTCTATGTAGGTTGTAGTTTGAGGAGGTTCGGTTGGGATAAAAAGAGTCTTCGTTTTCTAGCTAGTTTTGCTTTGTTTATCAAGTTGCTTGTTGAGTACCGTATTATTTGGTACTCACTCCTTGCTTCTACACTTGTGTAGGTTCCGAGCCCGGTACCGTGTGATTGCTCTTCTTCTTCTCCCATTTCCGAGGCTTGTTGAAGAACTTGAGAGGTAGTTGTTTGTCATCCCGCGTGGTCCCTATTTTCCCTTTACGTTATGCTTTGTTCAATTTGGGAAACAAAGACATTGAGACTTGTACTTATTTTTCATTCCATACTTTATGTATTAGTGGCTTGTACACGTGACAACCAGGTTTTGGGGTTATAATAGAATGAATAAGTTTTCCGTTTTTATCTTGTTCTTGTTTCTTTTTTCACTTTTTCTTTTGTTTCGTTTGGTTAAGACTGACTTGTCTTGATGGGAATAGATAAGTGTCATCATATTCATTTTTGGATCGTGACAAAACATAAATCTCAAATAATAACAAGGTATAGAACAGACAATTAGTATTATGCTTTTTGGAAAATCATGACCCTACAAATTATATTAGTGGGATTTAATTTGTAGTGACCAAAAGAGTGGTTTACAATTATAGTAATAAAGCCCCAAATCCTTAACCATTCAATTGTAGGCACACTAAATATATGCTAGAGTGATCAACAGATCCATATCTCAAATTATTGCCTTCCATAAAAGATATTCATTTTTCCTTACAAAACAGCCATATGATGTGTTTGGTAGGAAAAGAAAATATTTTCTTAAACAAAAAGTAAATTTCTTACTTTTTTTACCATGTTTGATAAATAAACGGAAAATAATATTTTAAAAATATTTAAAAATAAAATTTATTTTTTCTATTTTCATTAGAATTTTTTTTCGACTTTTTTTAAAAAAATCTTTCTCTAGAAAAAAATATTTTCTAAATCATGATTTATTTATTAAAAAAAAACTTCCTGTGCGTATCAAATTTCTTTTTTCAGAACGTAAGATATACTTTATGAATATTGCACGACACATGCTTTAATATTGTTGTATTTTATTACTTTCTTCCTCCCAAAATATTAAAAAATTAATAAATATAATGTGTAGTTTATTAAACCATCTCTATTTCATTAATGGATATTTCTTGACAGTTGAACATTACTAAGAAAAGATCAAGTGTAAGGTTATAGTTCAAAAAATATAAAAACGTTTATCTTTAATCCTTAATATAACACTTATTTTTGGAATAATTTTTTTTCCGTTAATGTGATACTTATTTTGAAAAGGAGAGAATATATTTAATAGGAAAATGGTAGATAACAAATAAAAAGGAGATCTTTTTGTTTAAAGCACGTTTGTTGAGAAACAATTCCTCTAATTTGATTTATCACTGTGTAAGATAATAATTCTTCATCAATTTATTTGAAGAAAAATTGAGACCTGTGAAATGATTCAATTGTAATTTTTGTCCCAATCAAAAGGTGAAAAGAGGTATTTGTTCTTTGGCAGAAAAGAAAAAAAGAGCTAGAAATTTCTTATGAATTTCGTTTTAATCTGTTTGTCTGATTTTGATTTGATATAAAAAAAAATGAAAAGTTAGAATTTATAAAGATTTATTTTTTAAAACAGAATAAAAAGGGAGTATCTTTTTGCCCCCTTCAATATGGCAAAATTTGGAAAGAAATAGGACCTATGTTTTCATGATCAAAATGAAATTGCTTTTGGTGAAAAGCCTCCTTTGTTTGCGTTTTGCCAGAAGGAAATACCAAAAGCAATATAGTTGAGAACAAATATGGTTGGGTGAAAATTAATCCTATCACCATTTCATTTCAATGTTTATACCCCTAAGAATATTAAATTGTTGTAGTAAATATTTTGTAAAAGTGGATATTCAAAAATCATCTTTGCATTATTTGTGAGCAAAAGGGAAAAAAATAGGTTTGAAGAATGACCTAATTATTAAGAGACAAAAAACTGAACCATATGATGATTAAAATATTGTTATGAAGGATGAAACTAATGCAAATTCATAAGCATAAATAATATTTATAAAAGTTGATAAACATACCTTAAGCAAGGCTTCTTGTGATTCCCAATAGATAGCATTTTCCATGGTATGTTGTGTATCATTATTGTTATTATCATCCTCACAACCAAATACATAAGTAGAGGGATTTTCATCATTGCAACATCCTCCTCCTTCTTCTTCTTCATTTGTAAGTATAAAAATATTATGATACAAACTACTTATGATCTTATTTTCTTCTCTCATATTTTGATTTTCTTCAACATAATTCTCCATTTTTCTTGTAATCGTCATTTACAACCTGTAATAGACATACAAAAGAAAAACAAAACAAAAGAAAAGAAAAAAAAAGAAAAGAAAATGGATATCAATTGTGGTTTTGTGGAGGGAAGAAAAGATTTAGATT
>JAJOOR010011545.1:0-24359 GCA_036250505.1 Solanum acaule | reverse complement strand
TGTCTCCATGCTTAGCGGCAAATTCTACAAATGTCAATGAACCCCAAAATATTTCCAGATTTCAATCCCAAAATATTTCAAGATTTCAAACCCAAAATGTTTCTAGATTTCAAACCCAAAATGTTTCTAGATTTCAACCCCAAACATCGCTGGACATAATTTCCAAGCAACACAAAATATTTCTAGATTGCGGTGTTATTTGTCTCCATGCTTAGCGGCAAATTCTACAAATGTCAATGAACCCCAAAATATTTCCAGATTTCAATCCCAAAATATTTCAAGATTTCAAACCCATAATGTTTCTAGATTCCAACCCCAAACATCGTTGGACATAGTTTCCAAGCAACATAAAATATTTCTAGATTTCATCCTCTACAGATATCTGTTTTCCCTTTTGGAGACTGGTCAATTCAAACGATATAAATGACACGATTAATCATTATAGAGTGTATTTAAAAGAATAATTTTTGACATACCTAAAATCGCCAGAAAAGTTCTGCCAAATTATGAATGATACAACAATATTTGATAATAACTCAGCTTCAAGAAGAATAAATTACTCAATCCAACAGCTACACATAAATCTCCAGCAGTAGAACAAGAAACTAGAAGAAGAAATCTTGATAGATTATCATTTGGGAATTTACGGGTTTTCCGATATGAGGTCTAGGGTTTTCAACGCTTTTTGAGAGGTAGAAATAAAAAAATAGAGAAAGTTGTGTTTTATTAATATTAGAGATTTATTTTCATTTTAATAAAAAACTAAAATGAGTGAGTATTAAGGACCAGATGGCAACAAATTTAGGAATCAGATTTAATACCTTCGCAATTAAAATTGTAAAATTGACAACTAGGGACAAGAAATTAGTGTCGCCCCTAAAAATAGACTTTTAAGGATGAGTTTTTTCTACCCGTCACAAAATGTTGGTCTCTAATAAGCCTTTTTCTTGTAGTGAAAGGAGTGACCTACACTTGGTACCAACAATGGAAGGAATCTTGTGGTATTAATGCATGTCCTGAAACCCTTTCAGAACCATTCTTAGTCTCTACTCTAGTTGGTGACCCAGTTATAGCTAGACGGGTATACAGAAAGTGCCCTATCACAGTCTTTCATAAAGTCACCTCAGTAGATCTTGTAGAGTTAGAAATGGTAGATTTCGATATCATTCTAAGCATGGATTGGTTACATTTCTTTTATGCCTCAGTCGATTGTAGAACTAGAATCGTTTAGTTTCAGTTTCAAATGAGCTAGTCTTATAGTGGAAAGGTAATAGCTCAATGCCTATGGGTCGATTCATCTCTTACCTTAAGGCCAGAAAAATGATGTCCAAAGGGTATATCTATCATCTTGTTCGGGTTAAGGATTCAAACTCTGAAACCCCAACTCTTGAGTCAGTCCCAGTAGTAAATGAGTTTCCAGAAGTGTTTCCAGAAGATCTTCCTGGAGTTTCTCCCGAAAGGGAAATTGACTTTGGAATAGATCTCCTTCCAAATACCCAGCCCATTTCGATTCCTCCTTACAAAATGGCTCTAGCTGAGCTAAAGGAATTGAAAGAAAAATTGAAAGACCTTCTAGATAAGGGTTTCATAAGAACTAGTATCTCTCCATGAGGTGCTCCAGTGTTGTTCGTGAAAAACAAAGATGGTTCTCTCACAATGTGCATTGACTATCGTCAGTTGAACAAAGTCACCATCAAGAATAAGTATCCCATCCCCAGGATTAATGACTCGTTCGACCAACTTCAGGGTGCTAGTTGCTTTTCTATGATAGACCTCAGATCCGACTATTATTAGCTCAGAGTTAGAGATAGTGAAATTCCAAAGACAACTTTCAGGACTCGATATGGTCATTATGATTTTGTAGTTATGTCTTTTGGACTAACAAATGCTCCTACAAATTTCATGGACTTAATGAACAAGGTATTAAAATAGTATTCGACTTGTTCGTTATCGTCTTTATTAATGATATACTCATTTATTCTCAGAGTAAGGAGAAGTATGGACTCATCTGAGAGTTGTTCAGCAAACTCCCAAAGATCGCCAGTTATTCGCTAAGTTCAACAAATGTGAATTCTGGTTACAGTCGGTCACTTTCCTCGGTCATGTGGTATCTAGCGAAGGGATCCAAGTGGATTCTCAGAAAATTAAGGCAGTGAGACACTCGCCAAGACCTACCTCTCTAATAGATATCAGAAGTTTCTTGGGTTTGGCTAGTTATTATAGGAGATTTGTTGAAGGATTTTAATCCATAGCTTCCCCATTGACTAAGTTTACTCAGAAGAAGGTCAAATTTCAGTGGTTAGATGAGTGTGAGAAAAGCTCTCAGAACTGAAGACTAGGTTGACTACAACTCCGATCTTGACTCTACCAGGTGGTTCAGATGATTATGTAATTTATTGTGATGCATCCCAAGTCAGCCTGGGTTGTGTGCTGATGCAGAGAGGTAAAGTCATAGCTTATGCTTCTAGACAGCTTAATTTCCATGAGAAGAACTACCCAACTCATGACCTCGAGCTTGCAGCCGTAGTATTTGCCCTAAAGATTTGGAGACACTACCTATATGGTGTCCAGGTTGATGTATTCACAGATCATAAGATCCTCCAGTATGTGTTCACCCAGAAAGAGTTGAATCTTTATCAGAGAAGATGGCTTCAATTCTGGAAGGACTATGAAATGAATGTGCTTTACCACTCGGGTAAGGCCAATGTAGTGGTTGATGCTCTCAGTAGGTTGTCTATGGGTAGTGTAGCACATGTTGAGGAAGAAAGGAAAGAGCTAGCCAACGATGTTCACCGGCTTGCTCGCTTAAAAGTTTGCCTTACAAACACATCAGATGGTGGGGTAATAGTTCAGAATGGACCAGAAGCTTAGTTGGTAGCGGAGGTTAAGGAAAAACAAGACAGTGGTCCGATATTACTTCATTTGAAAGGTGCAGTTCATCAGCAAAATGTTGAGGTTTTCTCCCGGGGGAGAAAGTCTGCTTCGATACCAGGGTCGCTTATGTGTTCATAATGTGGGTGAGTTGAGGTAGCAGATCCTTACAGAAGCTCATAACTCTAGGTATTCCATTCATCCATGTGACACTAAGATATACTATGATCTATGGGAAGTCTTTTGGTGGAACGGCATGAAGAGGGATATAGCAGACTTTGTGGCTAAGTGTGTTAAGGTAGAACATTAGAAACCATGAGGTATGACTCAGGAGATTAACATTCCTACATGGAAGTTGGAAGTGATAAATATGGACTTCATTACGGGTTTACCCTGTACTCGCAAATAGCATGACTCCATTTGAGTGATAGTAGACAGAGTCACTAAGTCCGCTCACTTCTTAGCTGTCCAAACTATAGATTCAGTGGAGGACTACGCCAAACTCTACATCAATGAGATAGTCAGGTTGCATGAGGCTCCCGTGTCTATCATCTCATATAGAGGCCCTTAGTTTACCTCTCATTTCTAAAAATCATTTCAGAAAGGCCTTGGTACTCAGGTAAATCTCAGTATAGCATTTTATCCACAGATGGATGGTTAGGTAGAACGTACCATTCAGACCTTGGAGGACATGTTGAGAGCTTGTGTGATCAATTTCAAGGGCAATTGGGATGATCACCTACTTCTCATAGAGTCTCCTATAATAATAGCTTTCATTCCAGTATTCAGATGGCCCCGTATGAGGAATTATATAGGCGTAGATGCAGGTCCCCGATTGGTTGGTTTGAAGTAGGTGAAGCAGCCTTGATTAGTCCAGATTCGGTTCATCAGGCTATGGAGAAAGTTCAACTCATCAGAGATAGATTAAAGATAGCCCAGAGTCGTCAGAAGTCCTATGCAGATGTGAGGAAAAGGGACTTAGAGTTTCAAATTGATGATTGGGTTTTCTTGAAGGTGTCACCTATGAAGGGGTGATGAGATTTGGCAAGAAAGGGAAGCTCAGTACTAGATATGTAGGTCGGTACAGAATCCTGAAAAGGGTTGGCAATGTGGCTTATGAGTTAGAGTTGCCAGCAGAACTAGTAGCGGTTCATCCAGTCTTTCACATTTCCTTGTTGAAGAAGTGTATGGGTGATCCGGCATCAATAGTACCATTATAGAGTGTGGCTGTGAAAGATAGTCTCACCTATGAAGAAGTTACAGTTGAAATTCTTCACCGTTAGGTTCGTAGGTCGAGAAATAAGGAAGTCGCTTCAGTAAAGGTTTTGCGGAGGAGTTAGTCAGTGGAGGGAGCTACTTGGGATGCAGAAGTAACGATGTTGGCCAAGTACCCTCATCTCTTTCTTCAGATTCCTTTTCAGCTTCAGGTAATAGTTCCTCTCCAGTCTCTCAGTTTACACGTGCGTAAATTCAGTCTTAGTCTCTTGTTCCTTCAGTTGTTCTCGTATTTCAGCATATTTGCATGTTCTTGGAACTCTGTTTAGTTAGATATTAGTTTTTAGTACTTAGTGGTAGGGATTGCAACTCCTTCCCTCCATACTCAGCTTGTTTAGACTTCATTCGAGGACGGATGTTTCCAATGGGGAGATTTTCTAACACCTCGGATTTGAGAAAATAGAAAAAATGCAGCTTTCCAGGACCTGGTGCAAGAACCACAGAAGCCATCAATGGTCTGTGGTCTGAAACACGATCTGTAGGCGGGGTTCGTTGTTGGGCACCAAAAGTTTATGGTCTATGACCCCACCCACGGTCGACCAAGATGATCTGTGGTTGGACCTACGGACCGTAGGTGAGGGTCAACAACCAATTAGAGAAAAATTGTTATTGGGTCAACTTCAAACATTCATATCTTTTAGCACAAAATGAATTAGGTGGCCCATGACCAATCAAATGAAAGATAATTGAATCCTCTTTCAATGCCACCAAGTTTGCTAAAATCCCATCTCGGATTAAAAATTTATGCTCGTTTTAGTGAAGCCTTGTTGGGCAGAGCTTGAGCGACGACCCCTACCGATGGTTGGTAGGTCAAACGACGGCCCATCTATCCTGTAGTAGGTGGCACTCGTCAGATTTAAGTCAGGGTCATTTTGGTCCTTTCCCCTATGCATTTGGTACTTAAACTGCGTCGTTTGATGCCTAAATTACGTCATTTTACTATATTTAAGCCTAATAACTTAGTCAGACATACCCAAAACCCTCATTCTCCAAAAATCATAAAAATTGGAACGAAAAAAAAAAAAAGAGGCGCCAGTTTCCTTCAAGAACAAGCATCATTGTTCTTCAAGTTTCAGCCGTGAAATCAAAGGATTTCTCCGTAGGTTTCGTTACCAGGTATGTGGGATTTTACTAGTGGGTTCCTTTGATCCACTAAGTCCCTAGAATTCAGTCAGTTCCTTGCTTCTCCATATCTTGTTTAGACATAGGGTTTCAAAATCTTGAATATTTACAATGATTTAGTTGTTGTAGTATCCTAAATCGAAATAGCTTGTTTCTTGGAAACTTTGCTTAATTCCTTGTATGAAACTCAGAACCCTAGTTTTTGTAGATTCTCCTACTTCATGAATTACACTTGCTAGGTTAGTTAAACAGATAATCATGCATGAAATTTTGAAAGTCATATTATCAGTATATAAATGTTGCATTCCCAGCTAACATGTCAGTATTTTGAGCTATTCAGTAATTCAGTTGCATTTCTGTCATATACATATTCAGTCTAGAGTAGACTTAGCACCGAGTGGACTGTGGTTCAACTTACCCTCAGAGTCCCACAACTACGTGCCCCCATACAATTATAAGACCCCTCTATTGGGCATCAAATTTAGTGATCACGCCAGTCATGCCTTTATACCCCTGGCAAGGTAAATTGGGTCCTCTCGATGGGGCGTATACATCAGACTCCACATTTAGCTCAGGTGGTTTTATATCGGTTAATAGTAGCTCCAACATTCAGACTCTTACTGCATTTGACCAGGTTTGAAATATCTACTTCAGCATTCAGTTCAACATGTTATTCTCATGATTAGTACTTGGTCATTACATTCAGCTTAGCTTTTCAGTTATGTTTCAGTATTTACATTCTTGCTCAGTTTATGTCATTGCTCAGTTATGCTTTGTTCAGCTTATATATATTTGTTCAACTTAGTATCTATATCCTCCATGCTCAGTACATTCCAAGTACTGATGCATACTCTGCGCTACATCATTTCATGATGTAGGTTCAGGTACTCAGCATCCAGATCACGCTTAGATCTATTCTTAGTCCACATTCAGAAACTTCAGTGGTGAGTCCTCATATTCTGAGGCCAATAGACATGCTTTTCATTTTAGTCTTTTTATTCAATTTTCAGTTTTGTTAATGTTAGCTGGGGGGCATGTCCCAGCAACTCAACTCAGTTAGACGCATTTCAGACATAGTAGTAGAATCAGCTTGAATTGCTAAGTTCATCTTTCAATTGTTATTAAACTCTTAGTATGTTTTATACATTCAGACTAGTTGGGTACTCCCCAATTTCAGTTATCCATTGTTTTAGCTTCCACATAGTATATGTTTTATTCAGTTATTCTCAGTATGTTTGATATATCCCAGACACAGAGTTAGCTTGGGGTCACTCGTTATCCTAGGTCTCGTGTTATACCATGGGTGTAGCCTCAGGGTGTGAAAGGTAAACCTTGATTCCATGATATTAAAGCATACCTTAAGTTAGGAAATTGTCTGACAAATGTAAATAGTAATAAAAAAGAACTATTCGATCACTAGCTAGCGGGTTTTTCTTAAGTGGGGGAATTATTTACAAGAAAACCCCTTATTTGGTCTTCTAAGCTGTGTAAATTGTAGAGAGGCTGCAACGGTCATGATTGAAATACACTCCGAAGTTTGTGGACCGCGCATGAATGGGTATGTCCTAGCAAAGAAAATTCTTCAAGTAGGTTATTATTGTTTTACCATGGAGTAAGATTCCATACAATTTATTTGTAAGTGTCATGAATGCCCAATACATAGTGATTTGATACATTCTCCTCCCTCAGAGTTGCATGCAATGTCTGCCTCTTCGCCTTTTGTAGCATGGTAAATGGATGTGATTGGACCAATTGAACGAAAAGCATCGAATGGTCATAGGTTCATCCTGCTGGCCGTCGATTATTTTACAAAGTGGGTGGAAGCAGTAACTTTCAAGTTAGTGACCAAAAAGGCCGTGGTGGATTTCATTCCTTTCAACATCGTATGCCGATTCAATTTCCCAAAGGTAATTATTATTCTTAATGCTGGGAATCTCAATAGTCATTTAATGCAAGAGGTATGTCATCAATTTAAAATTGAACATCGAAATTATACTATGTATCCTCCAAAAATAAAATAGGGTTGTAGAAGTTGCTAACAAAAATATAAAAAATACACTCTGCAAAATGGTGCAAGGTTCTCGACAATGGCATGAAAAGTTGTCTTTTGTTTTATTGGGTTATCTCACTATAGTTCATACTTAAGTAGGTGCTACTCCCTATTTGTTGGCATATATGGGACTAAATTGGCTGTACGAGCAGAGGTTGGGATTCCATCCCTCCCAATTGTCGTAGAGGTTGAAACCGATAATGATGAAAGGATCAAAACACGATTCGAGCAACTAAATTTGATTGATGAGAAGTGATTGACATTAGTATTACATGGTCAATTGTACCAGAAAATAATGGCACAAGCATATAACAAAAAGTTCCATCCCACGCGTTATGAAGAGGGTCAATTAGTATTGAGACGCATTTTGCCACACCATGCCGAAGTAAAAGGCAAATTTTCTCTAAATTGGAAGGGACCATTCGTGGTAGGGAAGGTATTTTCCAATGGTGCTCTATAGTTAACATATATAGAAGGGAAAATGACAGAAATGGTCGTCAATGCAGATGTCGTAAAGAGATATTATATATGATTTGGTTTGGTGGTATTAAAGTCATCATGTTGAACTTTACATTTTAAAGGTTGATATAATGGAAACCCTTTATTCAATATCTAAATGTTATGTCATGTGTTGCTACCCTTGTTGAGATTTAGTTTATTTCTTTGACTCCTCTAAAAAAAACCAATTACCTAAACTATATTTGACCTGATTCTTCTTTTGGCAAGATACGTAGGCAACCCTGTAACTCTAGTAGACTAAACTAGGGCTAAGTGTGGGAGGACTAGAGCCAAGGAAGAGGGCAAAGTGGGCTAGGGAAGCCTACCTTTGCATAGACGCTACCTCACCTACCACGACCACCACCACGGATCATGGTGAGGACCACGGATCGTGGTGTGGGCCGTGGTTAGCTAGGCAGTAGCCTCTCCAAAAATGCCCAAAACAGTCCCCTCTTCATGAGCCACTTCACGGCTCGTGGGAAGGCTCATGGAGAGGAGTTAGTTTTTAGGAGTTGAGTGAAGGGTTTCCAAGATACTGGTCCATTACCACGGAGGGGACCACGGGTCGTGGTGAGGACCATGGTTCATGGTGCCTCTCGTAAAGGTGGATAGTGGGCTGGCAAGTGAGGGTTATTTGGGTAATTTCGGTTTTATTAAACTAAAGATAAGTCGTTTTGCCTAAGCCTAGGACCCCTATATAAGTGATTTTAACTCTAAAACTAACCCATTCAAGCCATTATATCCAAAACCCAAATAATCCCCAAAGTTCTTTCTCTCAAAATATTTCTCTCTAGAACCTTGAAGAAGAAGAAGAAGAAGGAGGAGATTTAACCTAGGTTTTCAAGATAGGATTCCAATTCCACCATTGAATACTAGAACTTGGACTTTAAGGTATGGTAGCTTTCATCCAAGGATACCTTTCATCCATGGAGTTCCTTCAAAATCTCCAATTTTGAAAAGATAGAAATCCCCAATTGTTAGGGTTTGATTCAAAAGTCATGGGTTCCTTTCAAACTTGATTTAAATGATTGAATTGAGTTATATTAAGCATTAATTGATGATTTCTTATGGTTTTTATGAAGTTCCCCCATGAACCCATGTGATTCCCCTATTTCTCAATTGTGATCTTATGATGTGGGTTTTTTATGATGAAAGCGGAATTTTATGAATTTATGCATGAAGTGATAGAATCACATGAAATATAATGAAATCCATGTCTTATGCTTGAATTCTAGATGTAGTGATTGAAAGTAGGTTTTGAACCTTGAAAGAGCGAAGTATGAGATTATGCATGTTTTTATGAAATCTATGTAAATTCTTTAAGGACACTTTGAGAGTAAAGTGTCAATGATTATGATATTGTTGTTGTGTTGATTGGAAGGACATTCTTATGAACACTATATGAACATGATGTGAAATGTTTTCTCACATAATGAAGATTGTAAGGTTGAAAGGCTTTCTCACCTAATTGAATCTAAGATTTACATGTAATCATGGACGGTGAAAGGTTTTCTCACACATGATCTAAAGAGCTATCCTAATGAACTAACTTGGATTGGTTGTCACAGACATCCTTTCATGAGACATGAGTTAAGATAATACTTAATAATTACTCCGTGTGATTTATGCTTAGCACCGAGTGGATATTGTAGTGAGATGGAAGCTCTCCCAATAGAAAAGCCGGGTTTCTAGAAGCAATCTCTTGAGATGGAAGCTCCCCCAATAGAAAGGTTGGGTTTCTAGTAACAATCTCCTTATCCCATAAACTACGTGCCCCCGTAGGATGTTTAGCTAGTGGATCCAATTAAGCTAAGAAACCATGGTTCTACCTTAGGCAAGTAGGAGGTACTTTGGATCGTGACATTTTCACATCAGTTATATTCAGTTACTATATGTATGAATCTTAGTGTCAAGGCAGACCATGAGTTAGCTTTGGGTCTTTGGTGACTCTAAGCATTGTGTTACGACTAGGGAGTAGTCTCGGATTGTGACAAAAATCTAAACATATCAATGTTTTCTATTACACTTAGGCCTCATTTGTTTGCACTCAATGGAGGTCTGAATCTGAATGGTTCAGGCATTAGGCCATTAAGTGCAGTTATTTTTATTACTTAAAAATCTCTTAATTGTGCTCTATATTTTTTTTAAAGACACTTTTATTTTTGAAAAAAATTGTGCTCTATATCTTTTTCTTCAAGAAAAAATAAATTCAAGTCTCTCTCATTCTCCAACTTTATTAATTATCCAAATAATTTTCCTTAAACTTTTAGTTTTGTTCTTGCGGCTTGTTTATCAAGAGTTGATAAATTTATTGTAAAATTTTTATTTGACTGAAGTTGAAAACTTAAATATGTGCTTTTGAAATTAGAAAAAGAAAACTACATCATTTTCTAACGATTACTTTTATTATTATAATTTTTATATATATTTCATGTAGTTCAATTTTATTTTTATCAAACATAAAATATTAATTTATAATTGAAATACCTTAACGTGTATGAAAGACTGATTTTTTAAAATTATTTTGTTAATGTAATATTTAACTACTATTTTACTTAAATTAAAATGTTTATTGTGTTTAAAGATTAATAAAAAAATATATGGGTTTTGTTGGTGAGATGTTATTAAAATCATAAACAGGTCTCTCCCGGCCCTAAAAGAATGACAATGAGTTTCGGTACATGTTCATGTAGGCCCAATATATATGGGTCTAACACCCCCACCCCCCCTGCCCATGTTTGTGGGCATAGGCCGATGTCACTGTAATACCCTATATATTTTAAGGCGGCTAACTCACTAAGTTTAACACGTACATATCAAAAATTATATTTTCGTCTTACGTTGTTTGTTGATGAGTTGTCGGGAGAATAAGGTCTCAAATAATCAAAAAAAAATTATAAACTCATAAATGATGTTGTGCAACATAAAAAAGTTTAATTCATTGTAAACAAATAAGAGATTCTTACAAAACAAATATAATGAATCATCAAACTTATCCCATACTAATTTTTAACATACTAATTCGAAAATTCATTTTACAAAATTATAATAAGTGAGCTTGCACTAAAATTGAATGGAAAATGCAAATTCAAAATGGTAAGTTGTGAGAGTCTATTCGACTGATATTTATCGTCAGTGCAAAGGATAATTATACTAAAAAATTACTATCGAATGAATCTGAATAACATTTTTTGAAAGAACTTCAATTATGCGATTATTATTATTATATGTAAAACATATACTAACTTGACAATAATTTCTTTTTTTATAGGTCAACAACACATAATTTAAATATGAATATGAGGAACGTCGGTTATGATCATATGTTTCATTTCTTACAATTTTCGTCAGACTTTTACAAAATTGTAGTCTCCTCCTTTTATAATTGCATATATATCAAGAGATTTTTGTCGAATGAAAGTAGTGTTTTTTAGAATTTGTACATAAATTTCATCAATGTATTTCTTCCTTATAGATGTGTAGTAGATCATTGTCAACTGTACGGTGTTCACCTACATATAAATTGTAATTATTTGCGATGAAGATAATAATTGTTGAAATTGATGTATATAAATCGTACTTACATGTACATGTATCCTTTTGATGATTCAAAATTATGAAGTTTTTTCGGCTGTAAAATTAACTAAAAAAATAGTTAAATTATATAAATAAAATTGTGTTATAAAAAATAGCACTTGAGTTATCAAAATGTACAGTAAAATAACTTGTGTTGATTCTAGCTATGAGAGGATTCAAAGTGATTATATAGAACCTTACAAGAATTTAAAAAATCATTAATCATAAGATATAATTAACACAAAAAAAATACGTACAAAAAAATTAAATTAATCAAGGTTTCAGAGACTGTAAACGTACCTCTGACCAATGAGCAGAGGAAAAATAAGGCAAAAATAAATTTGCCTCATCTACAATAATCAAATGAAAATCATTGCCCCCAAATTCCATTCTCATTGGCAATGCCTTTTTTATATGGTCATTGATCTCAATGCTTTAAGCACCTTTTATTTGTTCAGACTGAACAAACGACTTTGTCTGCACTACAACAAAAATAATTTTTAGTAGCAATAAATATGCATATTAATAAAAAGTGCTAAAGTTTTTACCAGAATTAGTTAATTATCATTGGATCCAACATTTCTATATTTGTGCCAATTAAGCAATTATCGTTAATTAATTGCCGTTAAATATCATTTTTGATATGGCAGTGGCAGCAGACTTGCAATTGCTCATCTTTTTCAACTTGGCTACAAGGAATCCATCCATGTAGTGCACATGAGGATAGAATGGCCTTGTCGACCAAAGATGTGTGGAAACAGTGCTGCCTAAAGCGAATAAATTCAGGCCTCCGAAAATCAAGTCAACAAGGCACAAGCTTAACATTAGGCTTAGATTTATTTTTGTTTTGTTAAATAGGTTAAATAGATATTCAGATGTTTAATACAAACAGTCTTAATCATTCAGTGTTCTGATCAAGAGACAAGATCTTAATTATTCAAATGCACATTCAGATTCAGACATTTTAATCTTAACGAAAACAAATGAGGCCTTAATTCCCATATGACTATTTTTAAAGAACCAAAAGAAGGGGCAAAAATTAAATATCACAAATGTAGGAGACAATTTGTGCAAACATTTAAAAGGATTATATTTAGAAAATCTTAGTTATACATTTGGTCAAACTCAAGCTTAAATACTAAATTCAAATGATAAAACCCAACAATTTTTAGAACTTTCTTCCTCTCTCATCAAATTTCTTTAGTAAAACAACAGTGAAAACAATTTTTCTATCCTATGGATTCTCAAAAGTCCTCTGCTGGTGTTAAAACCGCTCAAATTTCATCGAATCATGGAGAACTTTTTGGTATATATGTGTTCATTGTTTCTTCTAATTTGGGAAAGATTTAATTTATATATATCATTTATATAATTTTTATAAACTTTATTACTGTAATTAGTGACTATTGGATTTTCTTGATGGTTGTCAGGTGTAGTTGGTATGCCACAGTTAATCCATGTGAACATTGGGGAGGTAAACTATGTTTTACTTATTGATTTTTAGCCTAAAGCGTGTGTTTTTCATAGCATGATTTACAGATCTTAGTTTAACGTATATGATATTTTGTTGTTCTGCAACAAGCTTGAGTTTTGAATTTCATATGAGAGAAAAAGAAGAAATTAATTTACTTCTACATTTATTTTTTTGTTGACTTTCTTGTTATGCCTTTTGGGTTGATACATCAAAAATTAATTGATGAACAAATATTCAAGGATGAAATAAAAGAACCAAACTATAATAATTAATTGACTCTCTAATGATAAAATAAATCCATGTTGTCAATAAGTTATAACTTTTTTCACGTGGCACATTAGAGTCTTATTTGTGTGTTCCTTCCAATCATTACTATTCTTTTTTCTTTTATTTGCATAGGCTAGATCTTGATCCTTCCATCATAACGTCTCCTTTATATGCATTCGATTTTTTTTTTTTTGTTGGCCTCCTTATGTTTCAGGAAACTTATACTTTCATCACAAATATTTTAATGAATTATTTGAAGGATTTGAAGTTACGAAGGAAGGTGAATAACTTGTGTGGATTGGTGAAGAAAAAATAGTGAAACATGATAGAATTATTACGGGTCTTATGGCTCCATTTCTTAAAAATGAAAACGTAACTAGAAAATAACATTTATATCATACCCATGATCAAAGTTCTTTTTTAAGTTCTCTTGAATTGAAGCTCCTGTCTTGTGAATTTTTTGGTTGACTTTACTAAATGATGCAAGCCTATTATCTTTTACGCAGGACATTGTGTCTAAGATAATGAATTTATCACAACCAGGACCTATGAAAATTTGTATTCTTTCTGCAATGGGTGGCATATGTATTGTCGCCCTCCAAGAGTCTGCAATGGGTGATGGCATTGTGACATATGAGGTGTGTATTAGTTTTATCTTAGACACACTTACTTTTTTTCCCACCTTTATGTTGAGGCATGTGTGGTAGGTTATGCTTAGTTAGTTTATGACTGTATGCATATGTTGTTGTCTTCTCACTAGATTTTGTTGGCTATGTGATCTAGACATTTGACATTTTGGTGTTTATTTAAATGTATATTGACATGACAATTGCTTTTTACTTGAGAGAAACAGAACAATAGAGTACATCCTTTTAGATGTACTCCCTCTAGCCCATTTATATGAGTAATGCCTTTTAAAGAATCGTTCATTTTCTTACCTACTATTTTTCAAATCAAAGTCTAATTCTAAAGAGAAATGATCAAAAACACATTGAAAGTATCATTGTTATTACGATTACGAGTTTCTTAGCTAAACTATCATGTCTTTCCTTTTCTACCTAAACTATCACCAATTATGTATGCCACAAGGACATGTTTTATCACTCTTTGTCAATATTCTTATAGTATATCATGACTTAGCCTAATGGATGTTGATGTTTCAATGTTAGCATTTAGATTCAGACTTTGTAACGACCGGGTTCCGTCATTATAGGAAAGCCAACAGGGGACAATTTGGGTCCGGAAAACTTTTTCGTAATATTTGGATTTTCCCAACCTAGTCTAGATTTGGACGAAATCGGAGTCCTTAAGGTGTAGGGAAATCTGGTAACAATCGGGTGAATTATTTATGATTTTGATTACATGAGTAGTTAGATAAATCGCTAAGGAATTTGTAGGACTTTACAGAATTGAATTCGGGCGAGTAGACCTCCCAGAATCGATCTTAGCGTGCAACGTTTTTTCTGAGCGTCATGGGTTAGAGGTGTGTTGTGAAATGGAGATTTTGAAATTCTTTAAATTGCTCACTAGTTCGTGCAAGCTGCCTTAGCGGGGGTTTTTGCCGCTCTGGCAGAGACGCTACAGCGAGGTGAGGGTCGCTGTGGCGGTTTTGACGCGACTTAAAGTCATAAATAAACCCCTAAATGACCTTATTTTGCACTTTTCGATTTTTAGAGCTAGGGAACGAACCCCAGGCGACTCCTACTCGGTTTTCACCATTCTTGAGACTAAAGGTAAGCTTTTCACTCCCCGAATCCATTTTTTGATCCGTAGAACGTAATAGAATGGGTGAATATTGATGGGGGAGGGTTTTGTTATAGATTCTATGGTGGAAACAACCCTAATTTGGATAATTGGGATCATGGGTTTGATCTAGGGTTCATAGAATTGTTAGTAATTTGGGTAATTAGTGATTGTGTATTGATTTCCGTGTTATTATGATTGTTAGTAGACCAAGAACAAGAGGAACGAATTTGGAAAGGGAAGGATCAAGTTTCTTAGGGTTTCAAGCTTGTTTCGAGGTAGGTGATGGATGTGATTCTATGATTGTGTGATGTATGTTTGTTCTTTCTTCATTATGATATTTGTATATGTATGAATGTTGCAATGTTGATCACACTTGTTGTAAATGAGATAGATGAATGATGATTTCATGGAAATCATGACTTAAATGTATGATCTTGAAAATATACTTGTGTTTGTAATTGTGGTGTATTGAATGGATCGGTTACCACGTTTCAGCATAACTAACTTGGATCAGTTGCCATGTTCCGGGATAACTATGGGATCGGTTGCCACATTCCAGCATAATTATTGGATCGGATACCACATTTCGGCATGTTAATTGTTTGGGTTGGGTTCCATGAGAGGACCAATGATGTGACTTAATTGTGTATCTTGCGAAATGTGAAGTTGTTTGTAATGTTGATAATATTGTGTATGTTCGATATATATGCATGTGATTATATTGTTGTCCTGACTTGCTTGTGTTGCACTTAGTGGGATAGCCGTGTGATCCTACTAGTACACTGTGGTTATGTACTGATACTGCACTTGCTCTTATTTTTGTTGATTATAGGGCATCTTCAAGCGGCTACTGACAGACCTCGCTTAGGAGATCAGTGATTGTTATTTGAATTCAAGGGTGAGCCAATTATTCCGGGCTTCCATGAGTTCTCCTTTCGTCTATGTCCACCATTTCCGGACTTAGACATTTGTTTTAGTTAGTTGATTAGTTCAGTAGATTGGGGTTGCATCCCTTCTTGTTTAGACTTATTGAACTTAGATGTTTTGGTACATTGACTTTCAGGTTCTAGGTTATTTCTTCCGCATTGTTTAGTGTTGTTAAACTTTTGTTGGAGTTTATGGGAACTCCCTATTTATGTTCTTAGTATTTAACTTGCTTCCTTAACTTAAATGTCTTAGTTTTAGATTAGTTGCTTGGTTTGGATTGTAGTAATGGTTCTTCCACCGGAGGGTTAGTGTGGGTGTCAATCACGACGGTCTAGGTCGTGACAGACTTGAATAATTACATATTAACTAAATACATTGCATGTTTAATAAAATTAGGTAGTTCAGTCAAATTATTTACCATTAGTTAGATTTAGGATTTTGCTTGACGAACTCATTTGCAGATATAAGATTTCAATTTTATGGATTTTTCATTTTAAAATGGTTATTTTAATTATTAACAATTGTGTTCTGAACTCAATATGTAATTTCAGTAAAATCTATTGAATTTGACCGCCCATATGGACTTCAAGCTCCACTTCTAATGACAATCAGTTAGAGGCGGGCATGCCAATCATGTGGTGTGAAAATATTATTTTAGTTTCTCGACCCCTAGTCCTTTTTTTCTCTTTGAATTGTTTTAGTCATAAGTATATTGAATGTACTTGAAGGGGAATGAAACACAATTAAACCTTTAACAGATGGTGTTAAGCCCATATTACAACAAATTGACTTAGTTGAGGCTTCATTTTCTCCCTCTTTTTTTTCTCTTTTTGCTGGGATTGACAAATATTTTTCTTCCTTTATGTGCACCCTAGATTTTCATTTGACATACATGAATTAGTAGGAGTTAGCTGATAAATTTTAGGTGTATTCGATCATGTTACTCTATGAAGGATTACTCTAATAATTGCTTTAGGTAATTTTTATTGCTGAACTTATTTGGAACAAGTTATCATATCAATTGCCAATTGATTTTTCTTGTTTTGGTGGTTCTACCTTATATACTATGCACAAGTAGTTGGATGTACATCTATTGGAAATGTTGTGAAGTTACGTATGTATATTAATGCTTGAATTTTATAAAGGTGATAACTGAGTGTACACTGATTGTCTTCTAGCCTACTTATTTGGCATTGCTCATCAAGTATGCGTATCTTTTATTATTTATATGCAGGGTCAATTTGTCATCATCTCATTATCAGGGTCAGTCATGTTGTCGGAAAGTAGTAGAACGTGTGACCTTAACGTGATGCTATCTAGGCCAGATCATATTGTTTTCGGCGGTTACGTTGCTGGAAAGCTCACAACTGCTACTCCAGTACAGGTATTATTCTAACTATCTCTATCCTTGGGTTAATGTTCTTTTCTTACTCCTTTTGGATTGACTAGTAGTGCATGACTCGAAATTCAATGGACAATGGTCTCACCCCTCTATTGATCACTTAAGTAGAAAACATACTTTGAACCTTGTTGTGTGCAAAACTTGCAGCCTTGGGATATTCTTACCCTTAATTTTTGAGTGTTTATTGTGGACTTGCTAATGGTTTTCAGTTCACTATCAGGTGGTTGTGAGTAGCTTCATTCCGAAAAAGGAAAAGCCTGAGTCTAAGGGTGATGATGATGCTCCCAAGGGTATTCAACTCGTTGATCCCTCCGCAACTGTGTAGGCAATTGAATGCACATACCAACGGGCAGATCCTTCTACTCCTCTCAACAACGAATGTGTTTTTCAAGTCGGGTTTTCTTATTGTCCCTTCCAAGACATTTCTTCTAAAGTGTGGCCTACGAGCCAGATTGAGAAATTCATTGATTTTGGGGTTTGAAGTTTGTGATTATGAGTTGAGGAATGCATTGTATTGTTGTCTGTTGCATTTGAAAATTTACTAATTTTATATCTTAAAATGAGATGTTTGGAAAGACTAGAATTAATTGAGAAATTAATAGAAGTAGTTTATTTGTATTGATTACAATGGTAATGAATGTTGTGTTTGATAATAGTGACGATAATGGAAAGGTTGTTTAATGATCTTGATGCTATAGTAGGTAGAAACAAGAGTGTCAGAAATGAAGAGTTCTCATAATGTATTAAGTAAAAGAGGAAGATAGTCTGTAAAATATGGTTAGGGTTGAACAAATGTTAATAATAATATGGTTCATAAAACAAGTAATTAATGAGGGTTTTAAGCTCGAAGTAATTATTAAATCAATGGTTGAGTGAGTGTCATGATTTAAGATATGATTTACTTGGAGTTAGCTCATCACAAAGTAACTAACTAATAGAATAAATCGTAACTTACTAAAGGACCAAGTTCATTATGCATTATAACCAATTAATAGACCAGATTCATAATGCGGTGCATTTGAACATATCTATCCTTGTGTTGTGTTTTGAGGAGGTCGGACCCTTTCCCTTTGTCTGCGTAACAATAAATGAAATACATCGGAAATATGACTAAATTTATTTAAAAGCTAGTACAATTGGGGAACTATGCTATTAGCACGACTATTTGTATTGACTCGATCTAGTTATTATTAATATGGAAAATGATCTAATATAGCCCTCAATTTTGTCATTTAGAGCTGATATACTAATTCGGTGTCTCATTATTAAAGTGGTGCATATATACTCTTATTGTTAAACAAATGACTCACATATAGTTTTTTCATCTAACGGAAGTGAAAAAAAAATTAAATTTAATCTTTTTATTATTTTTTTGAAAAAAGTATAATTCATATGGGGTATATTTGATCCTCCTCACACAATTTTTTTTGACTTTTTTGGTTTAACAACTAATTTAAATTTATTATTTTGATAGTAATTTAATTTATTATTTTGATAGTCAAATTTATTTATGTTTCACTAATTTTCTTGTAAAATTTACTATACATGCACCATTTTTATTTTTATTTTTACAAATACATAAACTAAATTATAATATAGCCGCAAAACAAATATTTCAATTTTTTTTCTTTGCACTAAAGAATGAAAGAAAAAAAATAAGAAACTCAAATAATGATAATCAAAGAAGTCAAAAAATAATTTATGTATGAAAAAGATTAAAATATACCTTGAACTTTCTAGAAGGATCATATATATACCCCTACATTATTTTTAAAAAAAAATTGAAGTCAAAAAAATAAATTCAAAACTATTTTTTTTACTTCCATTAGATGAAGGATATATGTGAGCTCCTTTTGTTATGGTGAGGATATATATGAGTCATTTGTATGACGGTAAAGGTATATATAAATCACTTTCATAACGAGGGGTATATCAGCGCTAAATGGCAAAGTTAAGAAGTATTTCAGACCATTTTCCATTATTAATATAATTTTCAAGCCAAAAAAATAAAATATCCACGTGAAAAAACCCCAAATAAAAAATATTTTCTACAAAAACATTTTTCGTGATATACCAAACACACACCAAACGTACATTTCAGATGGTAGAATATTAATATGTGATGAGAAGCTAACGTTTTGAAGGGAAAAAACAAAGGAAGAAGCAAAAAAATATATATATATACATACAAATCCACTGCATTAGAATTGACGTTTGTCCTTCTGACTTTTAGAGAATAGAATTGGAATATAATCATCTTCTTCACTTAACTAGCTGGGAAGCAGCAAATAGAAAACGGAAACTCATGAAAGAATACCTATTACTCCTTCCGTCTCATTTTATGTATTGCAGTTTGATTCGGTACGAAGTTTAAGAGTAAGTCATATAAACTGAGACAGAGCGAGTATCATGTAATAATTTGACTCGGTACATAGTTTAATAGTAAGTCATATAAATTGAGGCAGAGGGAGTATCATGTAGAAAAAAAGAAAGAGACGTGAAAAATCAACTTTATCATCAATTATAAATCAATAAATTTTATAGTTCTAAATCAACATATCATCAAAAAATTAGACATATCCTACATCAAAATAAGACACTATGATATATTGCAACTTTGAATCATCAAATCACCATTATTTTTTAATCAATAAATTTACCAATTATTTTTAATTGTATAGTTATTAGAATTTGAGCTTGACACAAAGGTTACAACACATTGTACACCATGTAAATTAACTTGATGATACTAAAAAGTTGGTATATACTTGATTAGATTATGGTGTTATGCATGGTAGAGTTCGAACATATAACTAAAATCAACCTTACCATAAATTATAGATCAATTTATTTTATAGTTCTAAATCAACATATCACCAAAACATTAGCCACATAGTTAAAAACCAAAAAATCACGAGAAAAGGGTTCAAAACACATACAAATTTTGGTCGAAATTGTTGTTACACACTGATGAGTCCTCAAATTGGACTCATTTAGGGATATATTTTGATAAGATTAGTGTCCTCAAATGCATATTTTATCTCAATATCTGATGAAAACCCTAAAGTTTCAGGTATTTAGAGATTGAGGGAAAGCATGGGTACTACTTAGCAAAAAAGGAACAAAGGCAGCTGAAAGAACGAAGAAATGAAGATATGAGAATCCCCGAACCCATTCTGTGAATCGCCAAAAGGTCTTATCATCCCTTTCTGTTCTAGTGTGCTGAGCCCTGAAAGAAACGATCGAATCGGCGGTGAAAAGGAGTAGTTGGCGTGTCGCTGAGCAGTTCCATGAAGCAGTACTATGTCGTCCAATGATCCAAAACACGGCGATGCTGAAGGATAGAGCAAGACGGCGATGAAACCTACCAAAGGGCGGATCGTCGAGTTGATCGGCGATCTCGACTAACGACGCCGAATGATCTGCTACAGCACAAATTTTTGAAAACTATAAATACTTGTTGAGAATTGTAGCTTAAGATGAGATTTTTAATATATAATTTTTAAGATAGAATTTTGAGTTCTAAATTTGGAGAGGGTTTTGAAGAACTTGAAGATTCAAAGGGTTTCAACTTGGGTCTTGTAGATTCTTCACTCTTTGCTTGTTTTGAGACTTAAATCTTCATACCCATTTGAATGCAAACTCATATTGGTATAAATTTCTATCTCTTTTACATGTGTAGCTAAAACCCCAATTCGTGGGGTGTGATTTTGTTAATATGGGTTAGATTATCTGTTGGGTCTTTCTTGTTGATGGTTTATTTGTTGTGTAAATGTGATTTCGTTTAGTAGTTGTGGTGGTAATTAATGAAATTGTAGTTGCAAATACGATTTCACCTTTGTGTTTTCGGCTTCCGAGAGAGAGAGGTCGTAAAACTAAGACTACTAAATTGATGGCCGGTGGGAGTGGGTTGACATGAGGTTCAACTCGAGAGAGTGAACCCTAGTCCTTTTCCCACACACTCAGCTCGAGACAGTGAGTGGGCTAAAGCGGAGGCTGTTCTTCATGTGGCAAGTGGGTGTCCGAGAGGAACCCATTTGATTCGGGGTAAGTTGCTCGAGAGAGAATTTACCCCAACTATAGTCTAGCCTAGTCACAAATACTCAATAGATTTACTATCAAAAGAATGTACCCAATAGTCTAGTCTAACCCGTGGTCCTATCACATCCCAAGAATCTTGTCTCCTTGATTAGTACTCTTTGCATTTTTGCTGTTTTTGCTTACTTGTCGCAAACCCCCATTGATAATTGACGCTTGCGTCACCCCTTAGATTTAGCATGTTTATATTCGATAATGTTTTTAGCTATGACTAACGAGAACTTAATTTTATTTTTTAATTAATTCTCAAGCCCACTCCCTTGGGACTCGACCCCAACCCTTGGTTGGGTTACTATACTATTGTACAATCGTAGACACTTGCATTGGAAGTTGTGTCTTGATTACGCAAACATCACACACTCCAACTTTGCGAGGGTCTTATGACCCCCCCTAGACTAATTTTTAGTGTATTATTGAGGGTATTATCAGTTTAGTTGGATGAACAAGTGATGACACTCACTATTAGCACGTAAGGGTGGAATTAAAGTAAAATGAAACCATCTTTATTTGCCACGTGGCAATCCACATCATTCATCTCTCTTTTTTTTTCTCATTAAATATCCTTAATTTTAGATGTTAAGTTAATATTATTTTTTAATTAGGAAATATATACAAATGTCACTTTTTAATTGGATAATTCCTTTAATAAATTACACTTAATTATTAATTATCATTAATATTTCTTCTTCATAAAAAATCCAGTCGCTTCACTATGTCGATTCCGGCAACGGAAAACTCTGCCGACGTCGACAACGGAAAACTCAATCGCAATAATTATCAAAAATATATCACCACCACACGAGTACCATATACCTCCCTCAATCGTAACAACTACCTCCACACAATTGAAATTGCAAATTTGCAATGAACTGGATCTACAAATTTATATTTCCAAATTTCGCCACCACCGAATCGTTATCACTTCGCCATCATCACAAAAAAAGCTCCATCACCACCAAAATGACAAAGACGACCACAAAGTTTTAGTTTATTTTAGAAATATAGAAAATTTAAATGAAAATTTATAGCCAAAAATATTCATTAATCGTTAGAAAGAAAAACCCAATGTATATATTGGGTTTTCTACTGATTGAATTTCTTAAAGAATTTTTTGTTGATTTAGTTTGAGAGGAAGTTTTAGGATGTTTTTGTTGGATTTTTATGTGAAAGTCTTTAGGTAAGGATCTAAATTGAAAGGATGGGTGTAATGGTAGAAGAAGGTATAAAAAAGAATTGAAGAAAAAATAATTAAAATGATAAATATAGTAGCAGGCGTGTGTGTGCCACCTTTTGGATAAAAACTTGGTTTTGACCTTTAAAAGAGGTAATAATTCTACTTCAAAAATAATATGGGGGGGGGGGGGGTCATAGGACCCTCACAAAGTTAGAGTGTCTAACAATAATTTCGGTCAAAGTTTGTGTGTGTTTTGAACCCTTTTCCTACAAATCACCAAATATTGTACCAGATCAGCTATCAAAGTATATTCCTTAGTACATATCACTATTTAAAATAATATATCATCAACAATTGTACCAAATTGGTCACCAAGTGTAAACACTAAAATATTTTGTGTTTAAAAATTATTTCGATAATTTATGAACCACATGATACAAATAATATTCATTGTGATCATATGGATCTTCTTCAAATTAATCGTTGTAATTTTTTCTCCTTGCCTTCTTTTTTTTTGCCAATTTGAAGGTAATAATAAAAGAATTTGCACTAACATCTTTCTCGTTACCTTTCTTTTGACGAATAAATTGTAACATAGAAATAAATTTAATTATTGATGGCATGAATTGCTCTTTCATATTCACTTATGGGGAATAGGGCGAATACATTCAACTCAGAACATAATTTAAAACATACGATGGAGTTGTTAATATTGCGTTGAAGCCTTGACCTAAGGCTAGGAGTAGGATTCATAGATAAAAAACAATGACATAAATAATTATTATTTTTTGAATTAGAGGTAGTTTTTAAAAAAATAAAAATAAAAACAAGAATAGAAAAGAATAAAAAATTATCAAGAGTGGAGGTTTTACCTAGATACTAACAATGACAGAGATGAGAGACTAATAAGAGAGAGAAACACATGAGAGAATACTTTCGTGATTGAGATGAATAATGGAGAGAGAGAAAAAAGATCTTGTTATGAGTCCCAAAAAATAAGCACACTAACCCAAATGAAAAACCAAAACGTTTATCAATTTAAATTGTCTTATTTGAAGTTAAAAACTTAGTTTTTGTAAATAAAAAAGAGTAATATTTTATGTTGTAAATTAAAGTCTTAAACATAGTATCATTGTAATTTTTCCTTTATTGTTTAATAATATCATTGATTACGTATAAATACAACTTAAGACGATATATATATAAAGTGTATTGGTATCATTAAGGTTTCTTTTTAAGAAATTACTTATTAGATAATGATACTATAAGAGTATATGTATATTGTTGTTGTATCATTAAAGTTAATTTCTTATTCATAAATTACTCATTAGTCAATGTTATTATAGGAGTATATGTATATTGTTGTGGTATCATTAAGGCTTCTTGTTCAGAAACTACTCATTAGTCAATGATACTATAAGAGTACTCTTATAGTATCATTGACTAATGAGTAATTTCTGAACAAGAAACCTTAATGATATCAATACAGTATATATATACTGCTTTATATCAATTAATCGAAATTATTAGCCTTAATGATACCAATACAATATATGACACCGATTTAGTATCAGTTAAGAGAAATTAGTTGGGGGATATATCGTGTAATTATTTAGTGGTGTATAAATATAAAGGGATAAGAGTCTGAAAAATACCCCAACTTTGGTTGAATTTGCTGTTGCGATACTAAACTTTCATGAGGACCTATTACCTCCCTAGACTATTTAATACCGTATTTTTTACCCCCTGAACTATTTAATAGTGTATTTTAAAGGTATATTTGTGCCCACGTGGACACATTACTATTTATAATTTTGCATTATTTTTTATGTCTACGTGGGCAAATATATATGTTTAAAATACGGTATTAAATAGTCTA
>JAJOOR010011544.1:0-39358 GCA_036250505.1 Solanum acaule | reverse complement strand
TATATTCAATTAGTCAAATTACTTCCAGAAACAAGTAATTAAAGTGGGGGGGGGGGGTTGTAAAACAAATCTTAAGAATTCAGTAGGGTGGAGCTAAGATAGCATCAAGATCAGGCCGAAGACTATCCAACTCAGTCTAGAAAGAAGAGATATCTATGGTGGGGGCTGGTCGCTTGAGGACTCTCAACTCAAAGGCGTCCAGGCGCTTATTAATGGCCTGGACCTTCCGGTCCACCATGTACCCCATCCTGGCCTCAGACTAATATATAGACCGCTGCATCCAAGGCTTCATATGCTGAAGCAGTGTGGCTATTTGTGCCTCCAATTTTTTAACACGGGCAAGGGGCATGACATCGGATCCTGACGAGTGGGTAGCTCTGGATGAGTTAAGGGACCCGACTGGCGGCCTGAGATAGGGAGGCTGGGATATCATCAGTAGTGGCTGGATATATGGTGTCTGCACCTTGTATCTGCTCAACATCCGCAACCAAATCTATACCTAATTGCGGCACCTCAACACATGGCTCTCGTCGCAGCGTAGCTATGTTGGCCGCATCCCTGATCAGGCCGATGTCTAATGTTTTTGTTGCCTGTACCAGCTTGTCATAGTTCCAAATGGGTACCCAAACATCTCTGCATAGCTAAAAGATAAGGCATAGAAACGGTAGAGTGGTGGTCCTCCGAAATGCCCGCTCATGGATCTCCGCAAGCAGCATGCGGGCGAAGTCTATCTCAAATCTAGCTACCAAGACCGCAACATAACCGCTCGATCCTACGTCAGCACGGTTGTCTGCCTGAGTAGGAGACACCCTATTTCGCACTAATAACCAGAATAACTTGGCCATAAAATTGAAAGTGGCCTTCTTGATGCTCAGTTGTGGTGTGCTCACCCACTCGGCGTGCTCTCTGTCGGTAGCGATGTGACTGACCAGCCAATGTAATACGGCCTCCCTCAGCTCTGTATTCTGCTGGAATGCCCCACTCCATAAAATATCCCACCTATAGTCAAATTCGGCCGTGTTGAGTGCCCAAGTTCGGGCTGGACCATAGAGGAACCGACATATGGTGTTGTCAAATATGTCCACAGAGAACCCCCGAACTAGTGTGATTGTGAGTGGTGCCTGGGCTGCAGGCTTAGACCGTTTATGGATAGAGCCTCGAAGGGTGGCGGCGTAGGAGGCATAGAACTCCCTCACGATCTCCTCTCTATATACCCCCGGGTTCCAGGCCATCCACTTACACTTATGCGGCTATGGTATGCAGGCTGCCTGTGAGTACCCTGCACTCCTCATTGATCAACCTGGCCATATTCCCCTTTTCATTTTTCATCTTGGCATCCCTGTATATTTTCCATTAGCCCTCAACACACCATCTATTAAGCTCCTCAGCAACCGGAGAAGGCTCGGTGTTTGGTGGCACCAGAATGTCACATGCACTGTCCGCCTCAGAAGAGGAGGCATTAACGCCAACCGAACTGGAGCCATAGGCGGAGCCTGAACTTGAAGAAGAAGCGGACTCAGAGCCGAAAGTAGAACCAGCCGGTGAACTGATCGGTATATCCTCTTCATCTGACTGGGAGACAGTGACCACATCGGTAATCACCTGCCGGGTTTGATTCCGGGTAGTACAAGGTGCAGTTGGGGATGTTCTCGTAGTAGGTGGGACATAGGCGGGATCCTTCTCCGCATCAGTATCTTCATCAATGAGCTGCAAGGTTGGTGCAACCGACTTTTACTTGCCCTTTGCAGCGTAGACCGTAGCTTTCTTGGTAGCCATGGTACTTGTGGAGGCTTAGTTAGTACCAAAATAGACCAATGACACACTCGAAAAATTCACCTCCGTGGTTCCACCCTTATTAGATTTCATGTATGTGCAGACCCTATCTATGGTCTGTAGGTTGACCTACGATCCATGGACGGGGTCTAGTAGGTCGGATCTGTGCTAGGCTTTAGACATTTTCACAATTAAAAACCAAGTTCATTCATCAATTCATTCACTCCTAGGCCCATTCATGCATTTCAACATATAAACAAGATAGTTCATCATCCTTAGGGTTTCGATCCCATGCAATTTAACTAATTATTCAACTGATACGGGAAATCCTAAGTGAGAACAGACACTTTAGACCATTTAACATGCTTTGTGCAACAATTAAAATTAACACACACTCACATTCTATCATCCCAAGGGTGTTTCTAACATACAATTCATATAGAACACATAAAATACCACACCTAAGGTCAAGATCCACTTCATGATTTTCAATAACAACAATGAACCGTAATTCAAAGTTAAGGGGAAGTCGAGTACCTTTCAAGAAAAGGAAGTGGGTGATTGTGTGATGCTTTTTGACTCCAACAACTTCTTACTAGCCTTAGAAACCGCACCCGGACACTAGAAACTCTAGAAAATGGGAAATGAAGGAATTTGGAAGAGAGGAAAGTGATTTGGGAATTTGGGGAAATGTAAGGGGAGTGATTTGTGGGATTTGGGAGTAATATGGAGGGATTTTAGGAGAGGAGGGGTTGAATAACAGTTGGGAGGGAGTTTGGGTAATGGGGGGGGGGGGTTTAAAAATGAAAGGTTTTATTTAAATAGAGGACCGGGTCAGGTCAGGTGAATACATGGTTTGGACACATGAGACCCCGTCAACGGTCTGTGGTTCAACCTACGAACCGTAGATCAGGTCTGTAGGTCACTTACAAACTTAGACAAATTAGTGATCTTACCTGGGATCTACGGACACCATTCATGGTCCATGGATGGATCCACGGACTGTCGATGGGGTCCGTAGACCTCTGCACAACCCTTTTTCTGAAGATTTTGCTTTTCATCCCTGCACATGTAGCAACCGTTAGGCCTTTCTTTTTACATTTTCTGGACACTTTCTAGACAACGACCTTATGCTATATCTAGCCAACACTAAAACAAAAATAAAATACCAATCTAAAAATTACAGAAAGTCAACTAAACAAAGAAAACTCCCAGCGCTTGATTTAACGTCCTGGCGCGACGCATGCCTCTTGATTACTTAGACTTCATCAAGATAGTATGCCTCAACCACCTCTTGCACATTCTCCTCTTTTCCCATGTAGACCTTGATCCTTTGCCCATTTACCTTGAACCTTGTTCCCTTATTGTTCTCGAGCTCGACTGCTCCATGTGGGAACACTTGAGTGACTATGAATGGTCCGGTCCACTTGGACTTGAGCTTGCCAGGAAACAAGCGCAACCTAAAGTTGAATAGAAGCATCAAATCACCCACAACAAATTCGCGCTTTTTGATCTTTTGATCATGATACTTCTTCATCTTCTCTTTGTACAAGGCTGAACTTTCATAAGCTATTAGGCGAACTCATCAAGCTCATTCAAGTCACTTACTCTCTGATTCGATGCGGCGCCCCAATCCAAATTCAACTTCTTCAGCGCCCACGTAGCCTTATGCTCTAGCTCTACCGACAAATGGCAAGACTTCCCATAAACAAATTGGTAGGGGGACATACCTATGGGAGTCTTGAATGCGGTGCGATAGGCCCATAGAGCATCATCAAGCCTCATTGACCAATCAGTTCTATTTGCATTCACAGTCTTAGCAAGAATTTGTTGATTTCTTTGTTGGACACTTCAACTTGCCCACTAGATTGCGGATGGTAAAGAGTGGCAACATTGTGGCGGATGCCATATTTCTCAAGTAGCGCGTTGAACAATTCATTACAGAAGTGGGAACCTCCATCGCTGATAATCACCCTAGGTGTACCAAATCTAGAGAAGATATTATTTTTTAGGAATGCGGTGACACTTTTACATTTGTTGTTGGAAAGCGCAATTTCTTCCACCCACTTCGACACATAATCAACCGCAACAAGAATATACTTCATCCCATGTGAACTTACAAATGGACCCATAAAATCAATGTCCCAAACATCAAACAACTCAATTACCAAGATCGATTCATAGGTAGCTCTTGCATCTTTGAAATTCCTCCTTCTCTTTGGCAACGATCACAAGAGTTGGCGAAAACATGAGCATCTTGGTGGATGGTAGGCAAATAATACCCAGACTGCAAAATCTTATGCGCAGTCTGAATACCTCTATGATGCCCACAAATAGGTGATGAATGACACACCTCTAGTATACTCAACATTTCAACCTCGGGCACATAGCGACGAATAATCCCATCAGCGCAAATGCGGAACAAATAAGGCTCATCCCAAAAGAACTTTTTCAGATCTTGCATAAACTTCTTCCTCTGGTGAAAAGACAAATCTGATGGAACCAGATCATTTGCCAAGTAGTTAGCAAAGTATGTGATCCAAAGAATCAGATCAGGGGAAGCAACCAATACATGTTCGTCTGGAAAAGCATCATCAATTTCAGCCTCATCTCTTAGCTTGAGCATAGCCTCTTCCTCTAATCTGGACAAGTGATCGGCAACTCGATTTTTTATCCCCTTTCTGTCTTTCACCTCAAAGTCAAACTCTTGCAGCAACAATACCCATCTAATCAACCTCGGTTTTGCATCCTTCTTAGCCATCAAATACCTCAATGCAGAATGGTCAGTATGCACTATGACCTTAGTACCAAGCAGGTAAGATCGAAATTTCTAGAATGCGAAAACCACCGCAAGGAGTTCCTGTTCAGTCACTGTATAGTTCTTTTGAGCCACATTTAGAGCTTTGCTTGCATAGTAAATTGGATGAAGAATCTTCTCTCGCCTCTGTCCCAATACCACACCAAGTGCTACTCCACTCGCATCACACATTACTTCAAACGGTTACCCCAATCCGGTGAAATAATGATAGGTACGAAAACTAACTTTTCCTTCAACTCTCCAAATGCTCTCAGACAAGCATCATCAAACTCAAACTTACACTCCTTTTCGAGCAATTTGAACAATGGGTGTGCAATCTTGGAGAAATCTTTAATGAACCTCCTATAGAAACTTGCATGCCCAAGAAAACTTCTAACACCTTTAACAGTATTAAGTGGTGAAAGATTTTCTATTACCTCTACTTTTGCTCTATCAACCTCAATACCCTTCTCAGAAATTCGATGACCCAAAATTATCCCTTCTTTCACCATGAAGTGGCACTTTTCCCAATTGAGCACAAGATTGCACTCTTCACACCGTTTTAGTACCTCGGCCAAATGATCCAAACAACCATCAAATGAGTCACCTACCATAGAGAAATCATCCATAAATACCTCAATAGTGTCCTCCACCATATCAGAAAATATCGACACCATGCAACGCTGGAAGGTCGCTTGAGCATTACACAACCCAAATGGCATCTGTTTGAAGGCGAATGTCCCATAAGGGCAAGTGAATGTGGTCTTCTCTTTGTCTTTCGGAGCTATGAAGATCTGATTGTAGCCCAAATAACCATCAAGAAAACAATACCAACCCTTACCAGCAAGGCTGTCCAACATCTAATCCTTGAACGGCATATGGAAGTGGTCCTTTTCTGTCCAAGCATTCAATTTCCAGTAGTTCATGCAAACTCTCCATCTGGTCATGGGCCACATCTAAACAAAATCGTTTCTCACATAAGGTACCACAGTCATCCCACCTTTCTTGGGCACACACTGAACATGATAAACCCAACTACTAGCTGCAATGGGATAAATGACTCCAGTATCCAACCACTTGATGATCTCCTTTTTCACTACCTCTTGCATAGGCGGATTTAATCCTCTTTAGTGCTCAATGCTAGGCTTGTGATCCGGCATGAGTTGGATTCTATGAGAACAAATGCCAGTAGGAATCCCAATAATGTCCGCAATAGTCCACCCAATAGCCCTCTTGAACCTCTTTAACACAGAAACCGAAGCCTCAACTTGTTCCACATTCAAATCGGCCGCAATGATGACCGGTAAAGTACCATCTCTCCCCAAGAATACATACCTCAGATGTGATGGTAGAGCCTTTAGCTCCAATTTTGGAGCCTCTTCAATAGACGGTTTTGCGAGTGGAGAGTATCAATTATTCATATCTAACTCCAATTTCTTTGGTTTGGAACGGAATTTGAACCTATCAAGTGCGGCAACCAACTCATCATAGTCTTCAATACCATCACCTCAAAATTCATCATAACCGTTGCAAGTGCATCAACACCGAACCGCTCTTCAATAGACACATCAGAACCTTGACCCACAATATGATTCACCACGGACACTGACTTGAGATCACTTTCGTGCTTCATGGACCTACAAATATTGAAAGTTACCTCTTCATTATTCAGTCGAAACTTCATCTGCCCTTTCTCTATATCGACCAAGGCGCACCCAGTAGCAAGGAATGGTCTCCCTAGGATGATGGGGACCTTAAAATCGACCTCACAGTCAAGTATCACAAAATCCGCCAGAAAAATAACCGACTCCAATTTCACAAGCACATCTTGGAGAACACCAATGGGCCTCTTCACAGTTATATCGGCCATGAGTAATCGCATTGCAGCTGGTTTTGGAGCCCCTAAACCCAACTTCTTTTAAATAGACAATCGCATCAGATTAATGCTAGCACCCAAATCACACAACGCCTTATTAAAATGCAACAACCCGATGGTACATAGAATAGTGAAGGCTCCAGGATCCTCCTTCTTCTGCACAAGTGACCTTGTAGCAATAGCACTACAATGTTGCAACTTATCATCATCTTCAAAACTCACGGACCTCTTCTTAGTCCCAAAATCTTTCATGAACTTCGCATACCCATGCATTTGCTCCAATGCTTCTATCAATGAAACATTGATGGAAAACTGTTTCAACATAGTAATAAACCTGTGGTATTTCACTTCTTCGTTCTTTTTCACCAACATCTGTGGGAATGGTGGTGGAGTCCTAGTCAAATAATTAACCGCATTTACCTTTTCTGCACCTCCACTCACATGCTTCAACACCAACCTAGGTTCTGTCCTCATCTGAGCCATCTCCTCACGAATGGCATCGGTAGATTGACTAGTTGCAGATTGAACTGCAAAAGTGCTTCTTCCAGTGTCTGATTTTTGAGTGCTCCATGCTTTATTGTTTCGGGAAATCTTCTCCAGTTTCTCAGCGATCTCCTCAAAAGTGCACTCACCATATGATCACGGAACATTGATGGAAAGCTGTTTCAACATAGTAATAAACATGTGGTATTTCCCTTCTTCATTTTTCTTCACCAACCTCTGTGGGAATGGTGGTGGAGTCCTAGTCAAATAATTAACTGCATTTACCTTTTCTGCACCTCCACTCACATGCTTCAACACCAACTCAAGTTATGTCCTCATCTGAGCCATCTCCTCATGAATGGCATCGGCAGATTGACTAGTTGCAGATTGAATGGCAAAAGTCCTTCTTATAGTGTCTGACTTTCGAGTGCTCCATGCTTTATTATTTTGGGAAATCTTCTCCAGTTTCTCAGCGATCTTCTCAAAAGTGCACTCACCATATGATCCTCCTACAATAGTATCAAGCACAACCTTACCATTGTCATCCTGACCTCTGTGGAAATATTCCTTCAGCGACTCATCATCAATGCGGTGATTTGGAACACCTCTTATGAATGCAATGAACCTATCCCATGAACTACTCACAGACTCTCTAGGAAGTGCCAAAAAGTTGTTGAGTTTATCTTTGTGGTTCAGCTTCTTTGACACTGGGAAGTACTTTGCCATGAACACCCTATGCAATTAATCCCATGTGTGAATCGAGTTATATGAGAGCTCAGTAAACCACACAGCAACATCACCGGTCAATGATAGAGGGAATACTCTCAACCCAATGACATCTATGTCCAATTCTGATTGAGCCACGCAACTCTTGCAAACACTCCTCAACTTGGCCATGTGCCCATGTGGATACTCCGATGCCAAACCAGAGAACAAATACCTCACTGTAAGCATCTGCATCAAACTGCTAGTAACCATGAATGTATGCCCCAGAGTCAGGTGGATCTTGTATCCTCAATGTGTCTCCAAGTAGATTATCATTCTGAACCTGAGCATTATCATTATTCAGTTGGTCCTCAGGCTCCTCTATGACTGGGTTTTCATGGACCCCTTGATTATTCATCTTTCTCAAAGTTTTGCTCAACTCTGAATCATATGGGGTCAGTGTTTCGCCTCGACTCCATGTACTTGGCATACACTAGAGCAGAAACCTGAAGAAAACATAAAATTAGGAAATAATTGACGAAAGTTCAATAATGCAGTTTAGCTTAATTTTAAAGCCTTATTCCACAGCAGCAACGCCAAAATTTGATACACACAAATTACACCTCCCTAAAGATGTATAAGCGATCTTTATCAAGTAAAGAACCCAACTTGTAGGTTGGGGTCGATCCCACGAGGTATATGGTTTAGACTTAACTTTAACTTACAGTTATATTCATTTAGTCAACGTATTTCCGAGACAAGTAAGTAAAGGGGTGGGGGTTGGGGTTTGTGTAACAAATAACTAATTGTTGTTTAGAGAGCAATTGAGCAAAATTCAAACTTTAGTTGTTATCAATGAGAGAAAGTAACTAGGGTGTATGTGTTCCCCACAAGCTCATAATGTGGTAATCCTAGTAATAGCAATCCTTTTCTAGTGTATTAAATGCAAAGTGATAAGTTATGTATCCCTAAATCCTTGGTCCGACAAATAGAGAATTTCCCCCCGCACCTTGGTTCGGCTACGTGTGTATAATTTACTAACCCTTACCTTTACCTCATATTAGACATCACATCAATGTATGACTTAGTTTTCACCCTCACACCAATTGACATTAGACTATTAGATAGTATCACACTAAATCTATGTTGATAATTCTTTTTTTATTAACTACCTCATTGGTCCGGCAAGTAGCAACAAGGCGAGTTCTAACGTTTGCAACCGTTAAAAAGACTTCTAAACGAAAGAATTATCAATGCATGCAACAAAACTATTCGAATTACTTAGTTACCATTCATACTTTGTTAATCCCTCATGGTTCCCACAACTTTAGTTGTGGATTTATTTACCCATACTAGAAAGAACACAATTCATAGTTGTATAAGAAGATTCATGAACTTACTATTAGAGTAGAAGAAATCCAAAAACCCAACTTGAATTGCAAAGTTAAAATCTTCAAAACTAACTTAGGAAATCAAGAATTGCTCAAGTTGCAAAATTAATCTCCCAAGCCAAAAACTAGAACTAAAATAATAATCTCTCACCCCTAAAAACGAGGTTTACATACCCTATTTATAGAAAACATAGTCCTAAACAAAAAGGAAATGAAATAAGGAAATAAAGTTTCTAGATGCGGTTTCGATCTACGACACTGACCTACGGACCGTGGACTGGCCTACGTTCCGTAGGTCCCTTCCGTGGTTTGGGACTTAGGCATTCTTCCAAAGCTCAAAATCTTCAACTCTCAGTAACGATTGACGGATCAACAGGAATGACAGTGACTCGATCCACGGTCCGTGGATCCTCCTCCGTAGCTCCATACTTAAAATTTTGAAATCAGGTACTGGAACCCCTTTCTCTGAATCATTTGACGGACCTGCAGGACGACCCTTAGGTCAACCTACGGTTCGTCATTTGTAACCGTGGTTCCACATTGGTCAAGAATTCCCTGATTTTCCTTAAGCCATGCCTGTCCATCTACGCCTACCACCTACGGACCGTGACTGGACCTACGGTCCATAGGTCACGTCCGTAGATGCCCTTTTCTGCAACATTATTCAGTTGTGTCTCTCAACTTCCACGTCCGAACTTATTTCCTGCAAACAAGATAAAAACACATTAGTACCAATAAAAAATGGCTCTAGGTACACACAACTCTTAAGTGAAATGTATTAAAAATATCGTAAATTCACTGTATATTAGTGACCTCTTCAGAACCTACAGCAGTGCCATAGTTCTGGGACTCAGGGATTTGCTACTCAAGGTCTCAACCTAAATTGATGGGTGAGCCTTCATCCCTTTGTCCACTCAGTGCTAAGTTTACTCCCAACTAAATATAAAGATAAAAATGCAACTGTAATACTGGATAACTCAAAATACTGGTAAGTATCTGAGAATGCATCATACATATACTGAAATATATGACATTCGAATTCTGAAGCATGATTGTCTGACTAATCTACCTATAAAGTATAATTCATGAAATACAAATAATTAACACAAGCTAGGGTTTCTGATTTTTATACATGGGACTGTTTTATCAAAAAATAAAATAAAAAATGGACTAGTTTCGAAAAATCAACTAAACTTATGTTTTGAAGAAAAATTGATTTTCAAAAGAGAGTTGCCACTTCATTTATGAAAGAAATTAAGAAAAATTATAAAATTCAAACGACTTTAAAACAGAAAAAATCATTTGAAATCCAAAGAGGGTTCGGGGTTCAATTTACATTCCGAAAAGGTGTTAGACACTCAGAATGTCCGCTAACTTGCGGTTGACCAACTATTTGACTATAATGACTTTTGACCAACTTCGAAAATATTGACTAAGTATAGAAAAGATTTATTATAAAAATTTAAAGAGAATCAATTTGTTGAGAAAATAATGTTTTAACCATAAGCAACTAAATAAATAAATAACTAAAATAAGAACTTAAACATTCTAAACAACATAAAAGGAGAAATACGATTCTTGGCGATTTAATTAAGTCAAACCAAAAGAAAACAATGGTAGAGAGCTAATACAAAACAAATAATAACAAAGGAGAATAATAAAGGAAATTTGGGCTTTTGCCCAACCTGTCCTAGGTCTAACAAAGGAGGAATGCCAAAATAATGGTTTTGGCCCATTTAATTCAAAAGGGGCAGCTAATACTCATTTTATTGGGCCTCTGGGTCCAATTCTCGCCTGGACCTGCTGCTGAAATTTCCTTAAGACTCTTGGCCCACTTCCCTGTATATCCTGCGTCTATCGAGTGTATACTATTGTATACGACTTGTATCCAACCCATTTTGGCCTTTCCAAAATCTATATTTTTATTGGAACTTTGTGTTTCTGCCCTTTTCAATTGTATTTTCACGTTTTGACCCATATACTATATTTTCTGACTGTATACCTGTGTATACAGTAGCTGTATACCTGTGTATACAGTAGCTGTATACCAGTGTACATCGGCCATTTTTTTGCATTATTTGCTTCTGAAACCTGTATATCAGCTGCTTTCTTCCCCTGCATTCAACTTTCCTTTCTTTGAAAAACATTTAATGTTGACTCGATAAGAAGGACTTGAGCCTCCACGGCTCATTAGAAATGTGAAAGGGAAGGTACTTGAGTCCAATTTAGACTCCACATGAGTTCACATGATACAAAAAAAATAAATAGGAATTAGCACCTAAACTATTCCTCAATCAAAACAATGAAAATCCAAAGAGAAAGAATATAAAACAACAATTGTACCAGTGAATAAACACATGTAAAAGTAGCAAAAGTAATTAAGCTTAAACCACTATTCTAGATAAATTTAACCACTACTCATGATAAACACCAATAGCTAATCGGATTGCTACTAATTCAACACATTTGACTCCAAAATAGTAACAAACTGTAATCAAAGTTAACAACCAATGATGTAGTGAGCAAATTGAGAAAACTAACTAAAGAAGAACTGAAAATTTGAATAATAAATAACAAGCAAAACTTCACTCTCTAATTAGATTGGAAGGATAAGCCAAATTGATGCAAATAAAAACAAAGGAAAAGACCAAGTAATTACTAAGTTTGAGCAACCATTTACAGAGAAAAACTGCTTCAACAATCCATCTGTTGATGATTTAAATGCTAGTATTGGCTAGAACCGGCAACCCTTTAAGAACAAGCATCAATAGCATACTAACCTTTCATAGGGTACCAACCATATAGAATTTAAAATGAATGGAAATCAACTAAATGGATGAACTGCTGCATCCCAAATTTAGACCAATCTTCTCGGAAAATATATTAGACTATGAACAAAAGTAGCTAAGAAAAATAAGAACTCGTTACTGCAATCCAACAACAAATATAGAATACAACACTCATAACATTCCAGCAATATTAAGATACACAACAATTCATTAATCAACACATGAAATCCTAAAGAGAAGGACTAATAAAATGGAAACAGAGCCAACCACATATCAATGGAGAGGAAACGAAACATAAGACTAATAATATTACCTTTTCCGGTGCAGTGAACTAAAAAATGAGCTAATCACGAAGACGATTCCACCACCGAAGTGTGACTCCGAGAAACAGAAAGAGGGTCGAGTCCGAACAAGAAATCGACTTGAGTATTCTCTACCTCACTTGTCAATTTTTGGGTCTGTTTTACCTTAAAAACCTTGCATTTTGGGTATTCTTTATGTATGTGAACCCTTGCCTCTATATGTGAAATATATTCTTCAACCTCTATTTTCCCCAATTTTTTCCAACCTCCTAACAATGAAAAAGGAGAGGGGCTTTTATAGAGGACATCTAAGGCTGGAAAAGGGGGGAAAACGGGTGAAGAATTTTGAATTTGAAATTTGAATTCTCCTGAATAAGGTCTGAGGAGCTCTAATAGTACCAATTTCTAATGGAATTGAAAGGAGAGTCGTCCGATTCAAAGAGCAAGGACGAACCATCTCTGAGATTGCAACACTTGGATTATTCCCATACGAAGAAGATAAAGGAGAGAGGAAAGAGGGAGAGGAATCACGGGCTACGCACGAGTGAGCAGGGCTACTGGTTTAGTTTCACGATTTTTCCTTGGAGTTTCTGGGTTTACACATTGAGGAGGAAGAAGACGCGAGTACAGGGGTCGGGTTTTCTGTATGTGCTGCTCATTGTATTGTATGTTGGTGGGCTGGGAATGGGCTGTTGAAAAGAGGAAAAAGGCCCAAAATTTGGTTTCCAAATGGGTTTAAGGGTAGGTCAAAGATGGGTTAGATCTTGGAGTTTAAGAAATAGCCAAATTGAGTTAAATTAACAAATTCGGCTAAAACCTAAATAAAACAAATTAATATTAATTAATTAACGAGCTTCTTAATCTTAACGAATAAAATAATTAATTTAATTGTAAACTAATGATTCAAAATTATAACCATAATTTAAACTAAACTAATTTAATAAAATACTTACTAAAATTAAATCTTTTTGAGATGATTTTCGAAATGTTTATAAAATTTACTAATTATATATACAAAATTATATAAAAGATATATGTTACTTAAAAATTATAAAAATGATGAAATTAATTAAAAGTAACTTGAAATATATTTTGAACTTTATAAAAACTAATTATTTCAAATCGTTTGGAATTTAAGAAGCTCGGTGATTAATCCATATTGTGGAGGTTCAAAATTGGGTGTCAACAGGGACTATACTAATTCTCCAAGAAATATATAATTTATATCATAGAAACTATAGTAGCTAAATTACAATGAATCCCTAAGATTTAGGAACCCTAGGTCTAAATAATTTATGGAGAAGTTAAAGAATTAACTTAATTTTAGGGACCTAATGGGTGAAAGGAACCCACTAGTGAAATCCCAAATACCTGATGAAGGAAACTACAGAGAAATCCTTTTCTTGGTGCTGAACTTGAAGGAGAGATTTGCTTGTTCGGGAGAGAAAGTTGTCGCCTCTCTCTCTTCTTTTCTTTCTAAGTTTGATGATTTGTAGAAGAATGAATGTTTTAGGTAGTTTTTTATTGATTAATTAGGCTTAGATGAAGTAAAACGATGTATTTTAAGTACCAAATTCATAGGGGAAAGAGCAAAATGACCCTAACTTAAAACTGGTGATGTGCCTCACACGAGAGGCTTTATGAGCCGTTTAAGGCATCACGACCCGTCTAGTGGGTCGTGATGTTGCCCTGCCTGACAGGGCTTCACTAACACGGTTATAACTTCTTACTCCGAGCAGAATTAGGAAAACTTGGTGGCGTTGTAAAGACGACTTAAAGACCTTTGATTTGATAGGTCATGGGCCACCTAATTCATTTTGTGATAAAATATATGATCGCTTGAACTTTACCCAAAACTCGAAAACCTGACAAGTCCCCTTAACGGACGACTTCACGACCCGTGTGAAGCTTTACGGACCGTCTAAGTGTTTATGGTCCTTCATAGGAGTCTTGGAGGTTTTGTGCCCATTTCATGGATGACATCACCGTGTGAAGCTTCACGGACCTTTTAGGCGTCTGTGGTCCTTCACAATCATTGGGTGCAACTCTATGGACAAGGCGATAGGTCGTGGGCCTCTTCACGGCCCGTGAATCCCTTCGTGGATTTCCCTTTTCTCTTTTTCATTCCAAGTTCAAGTTTTTGAGGTGTTACAATAACTCCCCTTGGGATCATTCGTCCTCAAATGAAGACTAAACAAGCTGAGTTTGGAGGGAAGGAGTTGCAATCCCTACCAACTGAGTACTAGAAACGGATATATAACTTAGCTGAGTTCCAAAAGCATGCAAATATGCTTAAATGCAAGGATAACTGAGGGAATCAGATATTGTGACTAAATTAACAAGATTAACCAAGAGTCTGGAGAGCTATTACCTCAAGTTGAAATTGAATCGAAAGGAAAAAGGTAAGGATACTTGTCCATCATGGCTGCTTCTACTTCCAAAGAAGCTCCATCTACGGACTGATTCCTCCACAAAACCTTTACTGAAGTGACTTCCTTATTTCTTAACCTACGAACCTGATAGTCAAGAATCTCATTTGGAACCTCCTCAAAGGTGAGGCTATCCTTCACAGCCATACTCTCTAAAGGTACTATCAATGTCGAATAAACCACACAGTTCTTTAATAAGGAAATGTGAAAGACTTGATGAACAACTGCTAGTTCTGCTGGCAACTCTAACTCATAAGCCACATTACCAACCCTTTTCAAGATTTTGTAAGGACCTACATACTTGGGACTAAGCTTCCCTTTCTTTCCAAATCTCATCACCCCTTTCATGGGTGACACCTTCAGGAAAACCCAATCATCTATTTCAAACTCTGTGTCCCTTCTTCTCATATCTATATAGGACTTCTATCGAATCTGATCTGTCTTTAGTCTATCTCTGATGAATTGAACTTTCTCCATAGAATCATGAATCGAATTTGGCCTAATCAAGACTACTTCACCTACTTCGAACCAACCAACTGGTGACCTGTATCTACTCCCATAAAGTGTCTCATAAGGGGCCATTTGAATATTGGAATGGAAGTTGTTATTGTAGGTGAACTCTATGAGAGATAGGTGATTATCCCAACTACCCTTGAAATCGATCACGCAAGCTCCCAAATTGTACGATCTGCCTTACCATTCGTCTATGGATAAAATGTTGTACTGAGATTTACCAGAGTACCAAGACCTTTCTGAAATGATCTCCAGAAATAAGATGTAAAATAAGGACCCCTATCTAAGATGATAGACAAGGGAGCCCTAAGAAACCTAACTATCTCACTGATGTAGATTTTGGTCGGTTACTATAGGAGTTCTCTTCAACTTGGTCTTCAGTTCTAAGAAGCTTATCTCACTCTCATCTAACCGCTAAAACTTGACTTTTTTTGAGTCAACTTGGTCAATGGGGCAGTTATGGATGAAAATCCTTCAGCAAACCTCCTGTACTAACCGACCAAACCTAAGAAACTTCTTATATCAGTCGGAGAGGTGGGTCTAGGCCAGTGCTGTACCGCCTCAATTTTCTGAGAATCCACTTTGATCCCTTCACTGGATACCACATGACCAAGGAAAGTGACCGATTGTAACTAGAATTCACATTTGCTGAACTTAGCGAATAATTGGTTATCTTTGAGGGTTTGCAGAATAACTCTCAGATGAGTAGCATGATCTTCCTCATTTTGAGAATAAACAAGGATATCATAAATAAAGACGATGACGAACAAGTCCAAATACTGGTTGAACATTTTGTTCATTAAGTCCATGAAAATTGCAGGAGCATTTGTTAGTCCAAAAGACATAACTACAAATTCATAATGACCATAGAGAGTCCTAAAGGTTGTCTTCGGGATGTCACTATCTCTGACTCTGAGCTGATGATTGCCGGATCTGAGGTCTATCTTAGAAAATAACAAGTCATTAATCTCAGGGATGGGATATTTATTCTTGATTGCGACTTTGTTCAACTAATGATAGCTAATGCACATCCTGAGAGAACCACCTTTCTTACATAAAAATAACACTGGAGCACCTCATGGAGGGGTTGTGTCTGATGAAGCCCTTATCTAGAAGGTTTTTCAATTCCTTAAGCTCGACTGGAGCAATTCTATAAGGAGGGATCCAAATAGGCTGGGTATCGGGAAGGATATCTATTCCGAAGTCGATTTTCCTTTCGGGAGGAACACCGTGAAGATCTTTTGGAAACTTATTCACCACAAGTACTGACTCAAGAGTTGGGGTCTCAGAGTTTGGATCCTCAACCCGAACAAGATGATAGATATACCCTTTGAAAATCATTTATATGGCCTTAAGGTAAGAGATAAATCGACCTATAGGCACTGAGTTACTACCCTTCCAGTCTAAGACTGACTCGTTTGGAAACCTCTTTGTTACCCCCAAAAGGACGTTATGAATGGATAAGAAGGGAAAGAACCCAACGTTTGGCACTTTGGAGTCTTTTAAATACATTGAATTTGACTTCTTAATCGTGTGGGTTGGATCAGGTATGGTAGTGCTAACCTATCCTTGACGGGCCATGAAATGGCTCGTGAAGAGCACCACGGTATGTACAGGCACTCGTGACAAAGACATAGTTAAGAAACCTTACCTGCAAGTTCACGAGAGGCTAAACGGTTTGTGTAAGGTCAGACGGGTCATAAACCCTTTCGTGAACCTTTTTCTATTTTTCCAGTGAGCTCCACCTGTGTTGGCTTACTACTTTACGGAGCGTGAAGTGTTGTACAAACTGTTTAGTGGCTCATGAAGAGCATTACAACCCTAAACTTTTGCAAACTCTTGCCAACTTTTCTTGCACGCATAGTGACTCTATAAAATAATGAACAATTACGGGAATTTAAACTACCTATTACAATTACATCTTGAGTTGCCTCCCAAGTAGCGCACAATTTAACGTCGCGGCGCGACGCATGCTACTTGATTACTCAGACTTTATCAAGCTTGCATTCCTCAACGATATTCACTTCTTCTGGAACTCCCATATATGCCTTGAGTGGCTAGCCATTTGCCTTGGACCTCTCACCTTTTTCATTCTCGAGTTCAATGGCTCCCGACTGAAACACTTGAGTTACTTTGAATGGCCCAAACCATTTGGACCTTAGCTTTCCCAAAAATAGGTGTAGCCTTGAGTTAAACTACAAACCAAGTCACCAGGACTCAAAGTACTCTTCTCAATATGCTTGTCGTAATACAACTCCATCTTTTCCTTGTACAATGCAAACCTCTCATAAGCTCTCAAGCGAAATTCATCCATTTCATTTATCTACTCAAGTCGCATATTCACTGCTTCACTCCAACTTAAGTTTAACTTCTTCAATGCCCAAAGTACCTTATGCTCCAACTCTACAGGAATATGACATGCCTTTCCAAACACTAACTGATATGGTGACATACCGATGTATGTTTTAAAAGACGTTCAATATGTCCATAAAGCATCGTCTATCTTCCTTGACCAATCTGTTCTATCGGCATTCACTGTCTTTGCCAATTTTGATTTTATTTCCCTGTTTGACACTTCCATTTGTCCACTTGTTTGCGGATTATTTATTAGACGTCACCACTTTGTGTTGTTTCAGCCCATATTTCAAAAAAAGTGTGTTGAACACCTTATTACAGAAGTGTGAACCTCCATCACTGATAATAGTTCTAGTTGCGCCAAATCTTGAGAAAATGTTCTTTTTCAGAGACCCTGCAACACTCTTACCATCATTCTCTACCAAGGCCACAACCTCAACCCATTTGGAGACATAATCAACTGCCACCAATATGTACTTTTGCCTGAACGAGCTCACAAATGTCCCATGAAGTCAATCCCCTAAACATCAAATAATTAAACCGCAAGTTAAGAGTTATAGGTAGCTCATGACGACAGGAGATAGCTTCTTGCCTTTGACACATATCACAGCCTTTAACCAAGTCGAATGCATCCTAATGAATTGTAGGCCAATAGTATCCGCTTCGGAACACCTTGTCGGCAGTGCGGGCACCCTTATGGTGTCCACCAATAGGAGATGAATGTCAGGCTTCTAGAATACTCAACATTTCAGGTTCAGGTAGACATCACCGGATGATATTATCATAACAAACCCTGTACAAGTAAGGTTCTTCCCAAAAGTACTTACCCACGTCATATAGGAACTTCTTTCTTTGTTGAAAAGTTAACCCTTAAGGCATCAAGTCATTAACAAGGTAATTGGCAAAGTCAGGAAAACAAGGAATGATATCAAGAGTGGCAGCTAATACATGTCTAACTCGACTTTTTCTTTCTTCTCTGCTTCCAGTCTGGACAAGTGATCTGCCACTTGATTTTCACAGCCCTTTTTGTCTTTGACTTCAAAGTCAAACTCTTGTAATAACAGCACCCTTGGAGGAACCTTGACTGGAAAACCTTTGTCGAAATCTAGGACGACCATGTCCATCGGACCTTGCATGAGAGAAATTGCCATCACCGGTTCTAGCCCTATTTGTCTCCCTAGACCTCTCCTTAAGTTTCTCCTCATCAATCAGTTGGGCATGAACCATGAGACGAGAGATATCAATGTCATGGACAAGCATAACGGTACGACATTCTTTCACCACTAATTCAGACACACCCAAAATGAACTTGCTCATCCTTGCCCTAGAGTCGGCAACTATAGAAGGAGCATACCTTGAAAATTGAGTGAACCTCAAAGCATATTCTTTAACACTTATGTTCCCTTGTCGAAGATTGATAAACTCAAGCATTTTTGCCTCCTCCATCTCAAAAGGAAAGAACCTATAAAGGAAAGCAAACTTGAACATTTCCCACTCTAGGGGACCCGCATCATCTGGTCTTTCTTCTTTCCATTGGTTGAACTAAATTTGAGCAACACCTTTAAGTTGATAAGTGGCCAATTCCTCCTTTTCCACCGGCGTCACTCCCATAATAGTCAACACCTTGTAAACCTCATCAATGAACTCTTGAGGATCTTCCTCAACCATAGAACCATAGAATTTTGGAGGATTCATCCTAGTGACATCCATCACTCTAGATGTCATCGTACCCACAAATTGGGTTCACGGGGACCACAACTTCCCTATTGTCTTGGTCCGTCACTGCTTGAGACAAAACTTGAAAAGTAGTCCTAAACTCTGCATTAATCAATTGTTCGGCCAAAGGGTCAATCGGAGCTTGAGGAGGAGCTTTTTGACCTGTAATCTCTCCCTTATTCCTTCTAGCAAAAGCTCTTCGAGTAGTCATATTCTATAGACCATCGGGTAAGGATCAAGAGAGAGACCCTATAGAGTTAAACTCTATTGCACGACTTAGAGTAATGAAGAAGTGAAATTTCCTAAACATCTTGTAGCCTCTTATTCATAAATGTGGCGCATTTAACACTCATGAACAAGACTCTACTTGACGTGGTTTTGAGACATCCAAAACCTTTCTAAATCTTGTGCTTTGATTGCCAAGTTTGTCACAACCCAGAGGCACTCCCTAGATGTAACATAGCATACAAGACCCCAAGAGGCCTCATATAAGCCATTTAGCTTTTATAGTCAAGATAATAGAAATCAATAAGATTTAAAACATTTTCAACATAACCAAAGATCATAAAACGAAGCGGAAGCATGATATACTTGTCTCAAAAACCATCTAATACAATAGAATCTCGGCCCATACATAAATGTCCAAAACTCAAAATGAAAAGAACATAAGGAAAGTAGTGGCCATATCCTTGGTGGGATGAAGATTCACCAATCTTCAACTTCTTCTTCTAGTATAAATCCTAGGGACGGGGATGAGAATCGGGAACGCCGGACCCTACATTTGGATGAGAAATGTAGGCAAGAGTATGCGTTAGTACAAAAATGTACTAAATTTGATAGCTTACATAAATATAACATAAGAGTTAGACTACATAAGTCATAAAGCATAATCAATGCACATAATAGATCATTTCACATATAAGGAGTACTTCTTGAAGTAATCTTAATTCATAATTAGTCAAGACATGGGTAATCTTCCACTAGTCTTACTCATCATAGAAAGCAAACTCAAGCAACAATCCAAGCTCATCACCTATCATAACATATCCTAGCTTATCTTTTAAAGACATGGGGAATCGCCTCTTGCCTTACTATAAGGGAACATGGGTAATCGCCTCTAGCCCTTCTTACCTTGGGATCATGGGTAGTCGCCTCTTGTCCCTCTTACTATAGGATTGTGGGTAGTCGCCTCTTGTCCATCTTACTATTGGATCATGGGTAGTCTCCTCTAGTCCCTATATCATGTGACATGGGTATTCACCTTTTTGTCTTTCTATCATATGACATGGGTACTCGCCTCTTGTCTTTTACTTAGGATCATGGGTATTCGCCTCTAGTCCGACTCTAAGGAATATGGGTAATCGCCTCATATTCTTCTCATGGGGTCAAGGGTAATCGCCTCTAGCCTCATCATTCTCATAATTCCTAAATTTAGATTCACTTTAGGTGAGCAATCCTTTAAACCTAGAATCATTAAATGTGAGAAAGCCTTTCACATTCATACATAAGAAAATCATGTGGGAAAGATCCCTTCCACAACAATTATATCAATAATTAACAATTCACAACAACTGCTTCACTCTCAAAGCAATTCATATCATAATCATCACATATTCTTCAATCTCAAGCAATACTTATCACATCTTATTTATCCAATAAGAATGCACATAAATCCATAAATTCTCCTTTCATAAAGTAAAACCCATTTGCATCAATTCAATCTTAGAAACATGGGTTAAGCATCGGTACATGGGATTTCATCATAAAAAGCATAGAATCCTCTCAATTAATGCATAAACAATCATAATTCAATAGATTGAATCAACATTCATAAAGACCCATTACTTAGAAGAAAACCCTAACTCAAATTGGGGAATTTCTACTTTTGAATTGGAGAACTTAGGGGCTCCATGGATGAAAAGTTACCATACATTGCTATCAAAGCCCATAAATGATTGGAGAATGAGACTTGATCTTGAGCCCTAGCTTCAACCCTTCTTCTTCTTCAAGTTTCTATAGAGAGAAATATTTTGGAGAGAATGAACCCAATTTCTTTTGGTGAATTTAATAGAATGACTTGAATGGGTTGAATTTGGGGTTAAAATCACTTATATAGGGGTCCTAGGCATGGGTAAAATGACATAGTATTGTTTTAAAGAAATTTGGAAAAGACCCAACAGCCCTTAAACTTACTACTGACGCAACCCCCACATGGCCAGCTTCACGAGCAGTCCAAGGGTTCACGAGCCGTCTAGGCTGACGTGGCCCTTGGACCAGTGGCCTACAAAATCTTCCCCAAAAACTCCCACACCCCACGAACCATTCCACGAGCCTTAAATTGGCTCGTTGATTAACATTTCAAGGACATTCCATCCAATACTAAGTGTCAACGATCGCGAGTCAATATAAAACCCAACTAAATGAGTTGGGGTCGAATCCCACGGGGAGCAATACGTGTTTAAGATTCAATAGGAAAGTGTGAATAAGCTCAAATCAGTCATAGGAATAAAAATGTACGAATAAAAACATCATTCAAATTAAGGGGTGACATGAATGTCAAATAAGGGGGTTTTAGTTTTAATTATCAACTACAACAGCAGCAAACAACACGAAATAATAATAATGAGACGGGTTCTTGGGATATGATTCGATTATAGGCTAATGTAGACAAATGGGAAATTGCAACTATTAGGAAATAGCTACATATTAGTGAGTAAGCTAGACTATAGAGGAGGTAAACTTTCTCTCAAACAATTTACCCCGAATCAAGTCGATTTCTCTCGAACATCGACAAGCATGCAAAATAAGAACATCATATGCTTTAGTCCACTCACTCTCTCGAGTTGAATGTGTGGAAAAGGGTTTAGGATTCACTCCCTCGAGCTGAACCCATGACAACCCAATACCCACAAACCATCAACCAATAATCTTAGTTTTAAAACCTCTCTCTCGAGCAAGCCAAAAACACAAGGGTAGAACTGCATTTGCAACTACAATTCTTAAATTAAACCACAATTATTGATTGAACTCACTTCTAAAAAGCATTTAAACTAACAATTAGCAATACCCATAATCTAAATCAGCCCATAATCACATAATTATACCCCAAGAATTGGGGTTTTAGCTAGACATCATAAAAAGATAAAAATTGTTACCAAATTGAGTTTCCATCAACTGGGCAAGATTGATTTTGTCTTTACAAAGGTCCAAATCGAAGAATCTCAAAGACCCACTTCCAATTTCTCAAACGTGAAAAAACTTCAATTCTTCAAAGTTGAAGGAAAACTAGAGAAAACTTGTCTCAATACTTAAACTTCAATCCCCAAAAACTTAGAACTGAAAATTCAATAATAATCTGATACTAAACTAAATGTTTAAAAATGTATTTATAGTCGCCAAAAATATGTTACGAAGGGCCATTCGGCGCAGTAAGTCAGGCTTCCCGATCCCCTCGGTAATCCGCCCTTTGGTCAATATTATCGCCCTTCTACCTTGGCCTTTAACTTCCTCAAGGTCTGTAACTTTGGGCTATCCAACACTGTATTACGGAACCACTCAGCAATCCACCGACTACTCCTTTCTCTCGCAACATGGTTTTATACTTCAAGGCTTGGCACACTGGAACTTTAGGCTGTCAAATAGCCATTCGGCGACTCGCCAAGTGGACTAGGCGATCACCAGGCTTCCTTTTCTTCACTCTTTCAGCTCGCTTCGTTTCTTTTTTCAAATTAGTGTCCTTGCTTGGTTTCTCAATCCATATACCTAGCAATCAAGGAATTTACATCAGTTATTGTCACCAAAAAAGCATTTGAGGACACTAAATCATTGTAAATAAAACCCTAAATGAGTCCAAATCTCGGACTCATCAACACCCCCAACTTAAACTTTTGCTTGTCCTCAAGTAAAACTCAAGTTCAGCAGTTCAAAAAGGATGTCTCAAACAGTGCTACACAATACTCAATCATGAATGTACACAACAAGACTCAACTTACTCATACAAGGATCAATTGTGCACTCAAAGATTCAAGTTGTGACTCACCTTTATCAAAGATTCTCAAGTTGACAATACTTGCTTCAAATGCAAGTTCAAGCTCAACAAAGGTACTGAAACCCTCACACAAAGAATGATTGCATATTCACACACAATTGTTCAACACATTATAGTTTCGGAATCACAAACAACTCTCACACTCAAAAAGATGAACACATGCATGACTTCACCCATAGGCTTGCCCTTATTTTCCAGCTAATATTTGTTTCAGCTCACTCAAGATCAAAAAGGTCTTTTCAAGGCTTGTAACGAGGCTGAGTGCAAAGGTATGCTCATTTAGGCTCAATGGCTTCTATCCTCATGAAATGTGGTATGAACAACTTTCCTTTCTTTTCTTAAACATTTTCATTCATGCTCAAAATTCACCCCATTAGTCAATTCTCATGGACTACCGGACACCCTATTTTCTTTTGCAACTTTCACAACTTTTTCATTCTTTTTCTATGTCTTTCTTCTTTTCATTTTTCTTTTTTTTTTGTATGGAGCGGTTCCATCCTTTTCAATTCCATGGATAAATGAGGACTTCTTCACATTTCTTGATTTTCCTTCTCTTTTCACCACACCCCCAACTTAGGCTTTTGGTCTAAGTTGGCTATTCAAACTCACCACACTTCATGAGGATTACAGGTGAATGGGTGAAGAGAGATCTCATTTGCTCAAGTTTCTTCCAGGAAAAGGGATAAGGCTTAAAAGGGGTTCAAGAGAGGTTCACACACTCACAAGGTTGGCCACAAAAGAGGTATAATGTCAAATTTCTACACTTTTCAAAATTGTTGCCTTAGATCATTTCAAGAGTTTGCATCACTTCGTCAATCGGACCAACAGGCAAATTCTAGGTGTCATCATACATGGTTCACGATAAGCTCATCACACAAGGCATTGGAACCAATATCAAATAGGACTCCACACTTTCACTAGTGTGCAATGTTCATCACAAGAGACTCAATTCGATAATCGGCTAGTCACAATGAAATGCAAAAAGTTCAAATATTGCCTATGCAACTTCATTTGGCCTCATCGTAGCCGCACATTTATTTTTTTTCGATTGAGAGCACTATTCAAGTCATCGGTATTAATCATGACCGATACTCAAATTTGTACAAGAACAGCCACAATTAAATACAGTAGAGGTGGATTTTTTTTCCAGAAGGGTCCAACAACCATTTGCAATTAAAACAAGGAGCCACAAGCTCAAACATCCACAAAATAGTGCCAAAACACAATTTACAGCACAAAACCAAATATATAAACAAAAGCAATAATCACAAGAGGCAGGTCTAGAAATACCTCACCCCACCGCAAACAAAAAGCAATTTGTCCTCAAATGCAATAAAACATCCAAAAGAAAAGTCCTGTCTACACAGTTTCTCCATATGTCGGGGCATCAACGCCTGGGTGTAGCAGTAGTAGAACTTGAACCACTAGGGCCTGCCATGGACATCTCTATCAGTGATGTCTGAATCACTGACTGTACATTCGTCTCCTCTAGATTTGGCAAGTCTCTATAGATGCTCTCCTCTCTCACATCAATCTGCTCCTCATCGATCTCTACCTCCTACTCATCAGCTGCCACATCATCCATCGACATATCTCCGGTGGTGATCGTAGAATCTCATAACCGGCTAGGGCATCCACATCATCTAATGCCTCCAATAATGAAGTGAAGTCAGTGGACTTCAAGTAGTCCACATCCTTTCTCAGATCTGCAACCTCGGCTTCAAAGTTGTCACCTTAGAAAACTCCCCCTGTCGACGCTCACAAGTCGCGACTCTCGCCGCCAAATCATCAATAGAAGTCCAGAGGGGTGTCAATGCAGCAAGGATATCACTCTCGATCATCCATGGTACCGCAACCTCTAATTGAGTAGCCCTCACATCCGCTGAATGGGCTAAGTGCCTCATCTTCAAAATCATAGCCTAGGTAATCCTGGCGGGCAGGGAAGTGGCAGAAGTACCAAGAACCTGGGATGAAGAAGTGGGAGCAAGTGTACCTGAAGGCCCGAAGGCCGGAGTAGGCAAATGTGCCTCTACAGGAATCGTCTCTACATCAATCTCTGGGGATGTGTCCACCGGAGCCGCTCTCCTCCTGTCTGCCTCCTCCCGAGTGTACTCGACCTCTATACGTTGGATATCAGTGGAGGATGTAGGAGTGACCTCAAAATCTCTCTTCTCATCACGAGGAACTCCAACACGCCGACATAACTCTTTAATCAAAATCCGGAAGGGAAGGGACGTTTGGCACTGCTTGGCCCTCATGGCCATCTCCTGCTCTATGATGAGTCCCATGTTAATGCTCCTCCTGGACATGATAGACCCAAGGTAGGCCTCCTTAGGATGGCGGATGATGGACTTATTCTGGGACGACATGACGGAGCTGCTGATTAAACCAAACCAATACCGAGCAGTAATATTCAGGTCCTTCTTCTCGATAGGAACTCCTGCCTCGATCCACCTTGAGGTGGTATCAGAAATCAAAGGTGCAAGCTAGTCCTTTAAATCATCTAGGGACTGAGTAATAGGGAAGCCCTCATAAACAGGTGTAGCACCTAGAGCCCTATCGAGTACATTATTAATGTGATCGCTACTGCACTCGACTTCCTTCCCCTGAACCATGACAAACTTCACCGATCTGAAGGAACTAGCCTTCTTCTTTCCCTTGGGCACGAACTCACCAAATGTTGTGTAGAACTCCTGGACCCATGTAGGAATATAAGGGCCTCGGGGCCGGGTGAACTGCTCGAACCGGTGAAACTGGAGGGTGTCCCTCATGGCGGAGTATCTACCCACTAAGCCCTCCGTGGATAGCAGTTTCTCCTCAAGAATAGTCCGCAACCCATCAGCTTTTAATCTATTGAGCAGCCTGGAAGGAGGGACCTGTACTGGGGGCACTAGGGCCATTGTCGGTGCCGAAGCTGGCACTGTATCTGCTGTAGGAGGGGTGGCCCCTGGAGCTCTCGATGAGTCTGGGTGAGACCTAGCACGGATCTCAGCTCTCCTAGACTGTAGGGGATGGTCATCATCCGACTGGAGAATGCAGCTTGGGAGTCAAAGGACTCTCCCTCGCTGTCGGAGTTGTGCTCTGGAACCTCAGACATGGGCTTCTTGCCCTTCCTCTTGCCTCCCTTAGGAGGTGTTGTATTTCCTTTCTTGGGGGGATTTGTTGCTCCTTCATTTATTACTATGCCCCGTACCTTTTTACGGGGTGGCATGTTGAGGTTGGTTCAAGCCATATCTGCAAAAACATCAAAAAAAGTTAGATTCATTTCAAGAAAATTTGTAGAAAATAGTTGCAGACAAACTCGCCGAACTGATCGGCAAGTCATCGAATCACTTTGGCGAGCCAGATCAGGCTCGCCGAAAGGATTGGCTAAAAAATTCTCAGAAAACATGGCCTATCGGCGATGGGAGGGGCCTTTCAGAGAATCGCCGACAGCTTTTGGCAAGCAAGACTAACCCGCCGAAAGTTACAGTGTATTTTAAGGGTTATGGGCGCAGAAAGGGCGATCAAAGAAGACTTTCGGCGAGTCGCCGAGTGTACTCAGTGAACTCAGGCTTCTCGCTGAAAGTTACAGAACCTAAACTCAAAAATTAGCATGAAAATAAAGGCGATCTAAGGGATTTCGGCGAACCGCCGAGTGGTTCGGTGAGCTCGACCCAGCTCGCCAAACTCCCCAACGTGCCTATTTTCACCCAGACTCCCAATATCGACCCTGCAGTCCCTAAAAACAAATTCAACCATACACTAGAACAATTAAACTTAGACCCATAAGACCCATGCCCCCATGATACTAAAACTTCTCCCGGTTTGGCCAAAGTTTGCCATTTGATGACTTTAGCCCTTAAGAATGACGTCAATCGCTCCATCATTGGGCAAATCATCTCATTTGACACAATTATGGGTTACTTAGACTTCACCCGACTAGACCCAATAGCAAGATAGAACAACCCAACAATTTAGATCGATTTTAAAGCACTAAATTCGGGAAATTGACAATTAGGTATGAAAGGCATGGTATTCAAATTAAAATCGAGAAATAAACACTCAAGCATGGATTCAGAGAGGTCCAACACACATCACTAAGATTAAAATAATTGCAAAAGAGTAAAATCGCTAAATACGAGTTTGGGGTTCGGAAAACCAACATTTTATGCTGAATAGATAGTTTGAAAAGCTAGGTGGCAAAGAATTCCAACTCCGAACACACAATCGACGACTAAAAAGTAGTAAAAACACGAGAATATGGGAAAATATAGTGCGGGTGTGAATTTGGGAAGTTAAAAAGTGAGGAAATGTGAAAGAGTTTGAACTTTTGAACCTTTGGCCTTTAAAACCGTCCAGTTCTTGCCCTTTCGGCTACATTAATTGTGCTCATCGACCCACTCGGCAACACACCAAGTGCGCACTTACCTCACCGATTTTTACAGGACCTCCAGTTAATGTGGGGGTCCAAACGGCAAACTAAGTCGTGATTGTCGACCTGTTCGGTGATAAGCCGATTTGCTCCTATACCCACCAAGTTTTAAAGACTCCAACCTTGGTAGTTCTTGAGTCCAACGGTGGTCCAAGTTGGGCTCGCCGACCTCTTCGGCAAGTCACCGACCTCTTCAGCGAGTTGCCGACCTCTTCGGCGAGTCGCTAATTGGGCCTTTTTCTCGCCTACCTACACTTTTCAAACACATTCTACAGTTTAACCTGCAAAATCAACACACGATTATTCCTAAACCAAAAAGAAAGCAAAAAAAAAAACCTGGGTTGCCTCCCAAGAAGCGCCTTAGTTAACGTCGTGTCACGATGCAAGTCCTCGCTCAAACCTCATTCTTTGGGTTGGCCATAGTGTCACTAGGCAACCCCCATTGATGTCTCAGGTTTAAATGAGACGAAATCTAACCCATTTGGGTCTCCAACCGCTTGATAGAGACGGAATGAGAAGTAACTGTCTGGCTAAGGGTCGATACATCTTCGTTCATCTCTGTCAAAATTTTATCGGACCCCTCAACCTTGTTGAGAATACGAGAAAACATATCCTTAGACCGTACACCCTCAAAATCTTTGGGCTTTTGGCGTTCATAGAGAGGAATGTACCTGTTCTTCTCCCCATCCCTTTCCTTCCAAGTGGGGTTACGATCCCTCCACTTTCTATCATGATCTTTCCAGCCTTCATCCCTGTTCCAACCTGGTTACCACCATGCCTTGGGTAGCTTGTACGATAACCACCTCCTTCGTTGGCTAGGAAGTTCACCTCTTCATTGTACACACTTCAAACTTGGCATCATCGGGATTTACACACCCAACACCCACAACATTGACACTTCTAGCACCAGCTCCCATGACATTTTTGGATAAAATGTCAAGTTGAGTCATGATCTTTGCCATGTTTTGGTCCCTCTCTTGGTCTTTCTCAAGCTGCTCCTTGGTCAATTTAAAAGTGAGAGGGGAGACATGATCTTCACGGATGTACCAAGCTCGAATAATAATGGTCATACCATCCAAAAGTTGGGCTGCTATAATGTAAGTTGTTGCATCAAACCTCCCAGAGAAAGTTGGTCAGCTACGCCCTTGTTCACCGAATCAAGGCTTCGGTAAATATATTGCAGTAAAACGTTGTCGGGCAAACCATGAGTTGGGCATTGCAGCACCAACTTCATGAATCTTCGCCAAGTCTCATGAATTGGCTCACCCTACAAACACTTGACGCTTTGGATGCTATCCCGAAGTGTCATCATCTTCGAAGGAGGGGAAAAACGCACTTGAAATATGGTGACAAGCTCTTCCCATGAAGTTATGGAGTTTCTTGGCAATTCATCCAACCACTTACATGCTTCGCCCATTAACGAAATGGGAACAACCTCAATCGGACCGACTCTTGGGATATGTTCTTGAAGGAGAACGGCCCGCAAACATCAACAAAGTTTCTTATATGCTCATGGGGATCCTCATAAGCCAACCCACCAAAAAACCCTTTCAATTGCAAGAGCTGCAACATGGTGCTTGTAATGTGGAGCACATTGCTCCTTTCAGCCGGAAGCAAACGAAAGGCACCAATTCCACCCATTAGATGAGGGTCATTAACATTCAGCTCATTTACATCGTTGAGGTTGCCGATGTCATCTTGGTAGCCCACTTGGTTACTATTGCTTCCGTTGACACTCATTTCCTCTGTTTAAAACAACAACACAAAAACCAAAACTAAAAATAAGTAGATTCAACTATGACTAAAAATGAACAAAATTCAACTTCACCAAAATAATCTTAACCAACACCACTCCACGGCAGCGGCGCCATTTTGATTAACGTTTCAAGGACACTTCATCCAATTCTAAGTGTCAACGATCGCTAGTTAGTATAAAACCCAACTAAATGAGTTGGGGTCGAATCCCGCAGGGAGCGGTACGTGTTTAAGATTCATTAGGAAAGTACGAATATGCTCAAATCAATCATAGGAATAAAAATGTACGAATAAAAACATCATTCAAATCAAGGGGTGACATGAATGTCAAATAAGGGGGTTTTGGTTTTAATTATTAGCGACAACAGCAGCAAACAATACGAAATAACAATAATGAGACGGGTTCTTGGGATGTGATTCGATTATAGGCTAATGTATCCAAATGGGTAATTGCAACTATTAGGAAATATCTAAATATTAGTGAGTAAGCTAGACTATAGAGGAGGTAAACTTTCTCTCGAACAATTTACCCCGAATCAAGTCGATTTCTCTCGAACATCGACAAGCATGCAAAATAAGAACAGCCTATGCTTTAGTCCATTCACTCTCTTGAGCTAAATGTGTGGAAAGGGTTTTAGGATTCACTCTCTCGAGCTGAACCCGTGACAACCCAATACCCACAAACCATCAACCAATAATCTTAGTTTTAAAACCTCTCTCTAGAGCAAGCCAAAAACACAAGGGTAGAACTGCATTTACAACTACAATTCTTAAATTAAACCACAATTATGGATTGAACTCACTTCTAAACAACATTTAAACTAACAGTTAGCAATACCCATAAGCTAAATCAGCCCATAATCACACCCCAAGAATTGGGTTTTAGCTAGACATCATAAACATATAAAAATAGTTACCAAATTGAGTTTCCATCAACTGGGTAAGATTGATTTTGTCTTTACAAAGGTCTAAATCGAAGAATCTCAAAGACTCACTTCAAATTTCTCAAAAGTGAAAAAACTTCAATTCTTCAAAGCTAAAGGAAAGCTAAAGAAAACTTGTCTCAATACTCAGACTTCAGTCCCCAAAAACTTAGAACTGAATATGAAATAATAATTTGATAATAAACTAAATGTTCAAAAATGTATTTATAGTCGCCAAAAATATGCTGTGAAGGGCCATTCGGCATAGTCAGTCGGACTGACCGATCCACTCGACGATCTGCCCTTTCGTCAATATTCTTGCCCTTCTACCTTGGCCTTCAGCTTCCTCAAGGTCTGTAACTTTGGGTGATCCAACACTACATCGCGAAACCACTCGGCGATCCGTCGACTACTCCTTTCTCTTGCCAACTTGGTTTTCTCCTTCAAGGCTTGGCACACTGGAACTTTAGGTGGTCAAATAGCCATTCGACAACTCGCCAAGTGGAATAGGCAATCACCAGGCTTCCTTTTCTTCACTTTTTCAGCTCGCTTCGTTCCCTTTTGCAAATTAGTGTCCTTGCTTGGTTCCTCCATCCATATACCTGGAAATCAATGGTTTTACATCAGTTATTAGCACAAAATAAGAATTTTAGGACACTAAATCACTGTAAATAAAGCCCTTAATGAGTCCGAATCTCAGACCCATCACTTGTACGGAGGGTCTGCCTCAGAGGGGCTATTGCCTCCCTCTTCATGGGTAACACCACACTCCGTGGTGCCCACCACGAGCCATCATGGTGCTCGTGGGAGGGAATCCCCCTTAGTTTTGGTTTTGTGAGCCTCCACGGGTAGAATCACGCCACATAGTGCTCTTCACGGCCCATCTGGCCCCTCGTGAAGGGTGCCCAGGCTCCAAAACATTGGCTTGTGGCTTTTCACCTAGCTCCTTGCTTAGTCTACTAGATTCCGAGGTGTTACAAATTTAAAATCCAATATCCGCTACAAAAGAGTGCAACAGTGTAGTATGAGTACGGAACCACGTGTACCCAGTATATCTCAGAGACCAACAATGAAGACGTAGTGACATGAATATATAAGAAAATAATCCTTTAATTTTACAAGTTCATCTCATACTTATCAACCAAATTTTCAGGGGATAATCAAATGAAACTTAATTTCCAAACACCAATAAAACACATAGTCAAAAAATAATGAAGGATGTAATGAGATGCAATGCAATGCAACGCGACACTATGAAATGATATGCCTCAAATGCCAAGTACTCTCTCAACTGTATATACATGATACTCCTCGAAAATACATCGACAGTTCATGGCCCATGGGGGACTCGTGAGGTCCATATACTGACGGTATGATCTCCACGTATCTTTGTGAACGATCTCAACGCACTATCATTAAATAAAACAATCTCCAGCATAGACGATCTCCATGTGTCCAACTTATAATCATAACTAATCTATCACACGAATGATCTCCACATGCCCAAATTATAGTCATAACTCGATCTGAACACGGAAAATCTCCATGTGTTAGACCTTTACTCATGTTCAATCTTATGTCAATGCATGTGCACAATATGATATCAACAAAAACAGATGATGAAGCATCTTAATAAATCAAATGTCGCTATGACATATAATCACCTCAATTATCACAAATATACGGGTTTTTATAAAGATTCAAAACCACACAAAAGAAATCAAGCCACTAAATACATCATTTAATGGTCATATGCTTTGGCATTCTCGAATTACAATCTATCATATCAAAGTAATAAACTTTCCCTTTAATAACACCTGTAGTCGTACCAATGCCCATCACACCATTGGTATGAGACCCCCATCTTTCGCCCTTACCCATTTTAATTCCATTTTTTAATCTTGAATTAGAAAATGTCCCTCAACGAAGTTTAGAAAGTCTTAACATACCTCGAATGATGAACACATATCAACAATCCTCAAGGTCTTGCATTTCTCTTTCATAAAGCTTCAAAGTTCTTCCAATCTATAAAATATATAATCCTCATAATAATACGAATCCAATGACACCCATATTACTATATTTAATTTTGGCTAAAAAATTAGGTCAAAAAGTCATCTGAAACACCGAATTCGGATCTGAAATTTTCTTTCAGATTATGTTCACCCGTGATAAAAATAAACTCGCATGCAAAATTTCAGCTAAAATGGATCGTTGTTCGACCCCAAAATTAAAGTTTTGTTCTAAGAACCCTAGGACTATATTTTCCTAATTCAGTAAAAATCCTACACGCTTCTACCCTAAAAATCTATTCAAAATCATGTAAGAATTTAATGGAAAGGACGAAAATCATTACCTTGATGCTTTGGAATGAAATTTTTATTTTTCTCTTCCCTTTTTCCTATTATTTTCTCCCCCTCTTTTGTTTTCTTAAACAACGTATTTTTTTCCTGTTGCGCCGTTTCTGTTTCTACGAGAACAATTGTTGCACTTCACCCTTATTTACTATTATTATTATTATTATTATTATTATTATTATTATTATTATTATTATTATTATTATTATTATCATTATTATTAGCATTATTATTATTATTATTATTATTATTATTATTATTATTATTATTATTATTATTATTATTATCTTGGCCCATTTTATTTTATTTTATTTTTTAATCGTTTGATCCTTTTTTCTAATTCTTTTATTATTAGCAACAAAATAATTTATTATTTAATTTGAATATTATATCACTCATTCTCACAACTCATTTATTATTTATAAAAGCTACTAAAAGGTTTAAACTCAGAAAAATGAGTAAAATTCATAAAACGACTAAGAGGGTCGTTACAAAAGCAACTATGAAGCTTCCTAGAATTCAAGATAAAGGAGAGTCTTGCATAAAACAAACAAAAATCAAAGAGATTTATCTCTCCGGTGAAGGTTTGATTTCTATTGATAAGGTTAAGGACTTTATCATAGAGGCCATCGTAGACAAATATGGGTCATCATCCAAATTTTCTCACATATGCAAAATCGTATACACAAAGGATTGATAGCTTGAACATGCTTGCACTCTATTAACCTCCTAAGCTCCAGCAATTTGATGGAAAAGGAAATCTCAAACAACATATATCGTACTTTATCGAGACTTGCAATGATATTGGGACGTATGGTGATTATATTGTCAAACAGTTTGTTTAATCTCTCAAAGAAAATGTCTTTGATTGGTACACATATCTTGAACCGGGTTCTATAGATTGTTTGGAGAAGTTAGAGCAAGAGTTCCTCTATCGTTTCTATAACACAAGACGTTTCATCAATATAATTGAACTTACAAAGGCTCACCAACATGAAGATGAGCTAGTTGTTGACTTTATCAATAGTTGGAGAAGTTTGAGCCTCAACTACAAACATCGTCTTAGTGAAACTTCTAGCATTTAAATGTGCATCCAATGCATGAATTGAGGTCTTCATTACATTTTGGAAGTATTAAGTCCCAATGCATTCAAAGAGTTGGCAACTTGTGTGCATAACATGGAATTAAGCATGACTATAAGAGGAGATCAATGGTGTCCTATCTATGGGCCTCATGATGATGAAGATATAGAAGAACTCCAAAGTGGGGGAAAGTCTGCATCCAAAGATGAATTTGAAGAGTTTATGTATATTTCGGTGGTCCTTAATGCATGAGCGTAAATTACAAGTTATGTCTCTCTTTAGTGCATGAGCAAATATTGCAAGTTATAATGCTCCTTTAAACACGAGCCTAAACTGTGTATCATATAGCTCTTCAAATTTGAACTAAATCTTGAATTTAAAACGCTCCTTAATGAATGAGACTAAACTGTAAGTTACATGGCTTTTCATCGCACGAGAAAAAAATACAAGTTATAATTCTTCTTTAAACACGAGCCTGAACTATATATAAGGTCTTCAAATTTGAACTAAATCTTCATGTTAAAATGTTCCTTAACCGATGATCCTAAAATGCAAGTTACATGGCTCTTCATTGCACGAGCAAAAATAACTGCAAGCTCTTTGAAACACGAGCCTAAACTATATATCATAAGCTCTTTCAATTTAAGCTAAATCTTCAAGTTAAAATGTTACTCATCTCATGATTCTAAAATGCAAGTGACAATGCTCCTTGAAATACGAAGCTAAATTGTATATCATAAAGCTCTTCAAATTTGAGCTAAATATTCAAGTTAAAATACTCTTTGATACACTAGCCTAAATTGCATGTCACAAAGTTCTTCAAATTTAAGCTAGATCTCTAAGTTGTAAAGCTCTTTAAATTTGAGCCAAACATTCAAAACAAGAAGATCATCAAATTTGAGCTAAAATAAACTTCATATCTCAAAGCTGACCAAATTACAAGCTAAATGTTCAAATCGTGAATCTCTTCAAATTTGGGCAGAAATGCTCATTGAAACACAAGCTTAAATTGTATGTCACAAAGCTCTTCATATTTGAGTTAAATATTCAAGTTGAAATTCTCCTAAACACACGACACTAAACCGTATGTCATAATGCTCCTCAAATTCGAGTTATCTTCAAGTCGTGAAACTTGTCAAAATCAAGTTAATCTTCAAATTGCAAAGATCTCAAATTTGAGTAAATCCTTAGAACTATGTTATGACTTAGCTTGACCATCTTCACCGAGGTACCTTGGCTCTTAGACGTTCATTCTATGTTAATTCGCATGAGTGTCAATAAAACCACAGGTTCTGATGTAATTCTCCCTACGAATTACGAATAGAAATGCGGAAATTAAAGACAAGAAATAAAGATAGACAGATTGACAGAAGAAAAGGAAATCAAAAGCAACCTAAAGGTATATTAAACCTAAAGACCTTGATTGATCACTCCGAATCAAGCACTGAATCTCTTATGAAGACCTCAATGGAATTGAATTCACCTCACAACCAATGTTTCTAAACACTAATCAACCCAAGCTTGTACCAAGCTCTCAACACTCATATAATAGTTTCAAAATATTAATATTCAAAATAGTCTACCTAAAAGGAGGACCCAAACTAGCTATTTATAGTTTTAGGCAATTATTACATAAGATGCCCAAAAGTGGACCAAAAAGGATAACGGGTGAGTTGGGTCGTGCTCGCCTAAGGAACTCGGCGAGTCACCAGCTAGTTCAGTGAGGTGACCCCTCTTTTGAAGCCTTCTGTAAATTTTGGCGAGCTGGGGTCCTCTCCCAAGCCATTAGGCGAGTCGCCGAATGGCTCCTGCTCACCTAAAGTGGCAGTTTCTTCAAATCTCTTCCCTTCACTACCCCAAGCGATCTTCAAAGCACAAAACCCTTTATTTTCCATCAACAAAAGCTCAAGGACCTCTAACTTCATGAACAAACCTTGCATTCTCTGAAGGTCTTGATCTTGACTTCGAGTGAACGGCCTTGGTGCAATTCAAATTTTATCATTCTCTCCTTCTAGAAAAGAATTTGTCCTCAAATTCGATGGATCATTATCATCAAGAGTTGAAAATGGAGAAAGGTTGCAAACATTGAAGGTGTTGTAAACTTGATACTCTAGAGGAAGGTCATTTTTGTATGAATTGACATTGAGTCTTTCAAGAACTTGAAATAGACCATCACCTCTTCGCATCAACTTGGTCTTTCGATGAGTGGGAAATCTCTCCCTGCGAAAATGCACCCACACCCACTCACCCGGTTCTAGCACAATCCTCTTGCAACCCTTGTTCACCTTTTTGGCTACCTCTTGGTTCTTCAATTCTAGGTGAAGTTTCACCTTCTCATGAAGTTTCTTCATGGCTTCAGCTCTTTTGCTCCCATCTAAGCATAAGACAACATCTTGAGAAAGAGGAGTGAGATCTAAAGGGGTTGGGGGATTAAAACCATACACCACTTCAACTGGAAGCATACCAATAGTTCTATGAATAACTCGATTATAAGTAAACTACACTAAAGCCAAATGTTCCTCCCATAAGGACAAATTCCCATGTACCACGACACGAAGCCTAGAACCCAAGGTCCTATTCATAACTTCAGTTTGGCCATCGGTTTGTGGGTGACATGAAGTTGAGAACAACAACTTAGTACCAAGTCTACCCCACAATTCTTTCCAAAAGTGACTAAGGAATTTTGGGTCCCTATCACTTATGATGGTTTGAGGAATTCCATGAAATTTAACAATATTTCAAACAAACAAAGATGCAACATTGGAAGCATCATCACATTTATGACATGGAATGAAATGAGCCATCTTTAAAAATCGACCAACAACAATAAAAATGCTATCTCTACCTCCTTTTGTCCTTGGCAAACCCAAAACAAAATCCATTGAAATATCAAGCGAAGGTCTTTGAGGGGTGGGGAGTGGATTGTATAAACCATGGGGAAGGAGGTGTGACTTGGCACTCCGACATGCAATACATTGGTCACAAGTTTGAGCAACATCTTTGTGCATCTTAGGCCAATAGAATTGTTCCTCGAGAATTTCCTTTGCTTTATCAACACCAAAATGACCCATTAATCCCCCATTGTGTGCCTCCCTCATAAATATTTCTCTCCAAGATCTCATAGGCACACATAGTCTCTTGGCATTGAACAAGAAACCATCAAATTTAGAATAGGGAGTAGAAGATCTATCCCTAAGCCACCTTTCCCTCCCCCCATTTCTCACAATCTTGGAATATTTAAGCAAACATGGGATCCTTGGGATACATTGTCTTCAAACATTCAAAGCCAAGCAATTTGGAAGACAATATATTTATCAACACATGTTTCCTAGAAAAGGTATCGTCCACCATATTTTCCTTCCCATTTTTGTATTGAATTAAATAAGGCAAATTTTCAAGGAATTCAATCCATTTGGCGTGCCTTTTGTTCAACTTTCCATAGGCCCGAATATGCTTTAGGGACTCATGCTCGGTCCGAATGACAAATTCTTTAGGCCACAAGCAGTGTTTCCAATCACCCAATGCTCTAATCAAAGCATACAATTCAAGATCATAAGTGGAATAGTTTAAAGTTGCACCTTTAAGCTTTTCACTAAAATAAGCAATGGACTTTTGGTCTTCCATTAAGACAGCTCCAATGCCTACTTTACTAGCATCGCATTCAACTTCAAACATTTTCTCAAAATCGAATAATTGCAACAAAGGGGTAGAGCTAAGAATTGATTTTAAAGCCTCAAAAGCTTTGGCTTGCTCTTCCCCCCACTTAAAAGGCTTATCCTTTCGGATCTCTTCGGTCAAGGGAGCGGTTATGGTACTAAATCCTTTGACAAACTGCCTATAAAAACTAGCCAACCCATGAAAGCTTCAAACATCACTTATGGACTTCGGAATTGGCCAATTCTTAATAGCATTTATCTTAGACTCATCAACCTCAACCCTTCTTGAACACACAAACAAATTCCAAGAAAACAACTTCATCAACATAAAATGAATAGTTTTCAAGATTAGCAAAAATTTGTTCCTTCCAAAGCACATCAAACACACATCTCAAATGATCTATACGCTCATGCATGGTTTTACTCTAAATGAAGATTTCATCAAAATAGATAACCACAAATTTCTCTATGAAGGGATTTATCACATGATTCATGAGATGCATAAAAGTACTAGGAGTATTAGAGAGACCGAAAGTGTCACGACTCGAGACTATACCCAGAAGCAACACGGCGTACTCGACCCCAAAGGGGTCTTATACAAGCCTTATAGCATTCATTCATCGCATAGGTAATAGAAATAGTACGGAATTAAAACTTTTATTCAAAACCATACAATCTAAAGACATTTATAAAGCAGTAGAATTCTAAAGTCTCACATGGACATCTTAGACAAAACTTTATACAAGATAGGGTCACGGCCCTTCACAATCGAAATTTTAACAATAGTCTTAAAACATGAAAGAACTTAGAAACATTAAAAGTCCTTGTCCTCGATCTATGAGAACGTACCAAAATATGTATTGGATAACTCTATGTCACGACCCAAGCCTAGGGCCTAGACGTGACCGGCGAATGGGGAACCCGAAGGAACCCCAAACAAGCCTCATAGCATATCATTACTTGGTCGCGGAAGCAATTAAAATGACCATAAGCAATAAGCATAATCAAGGGGAAATCGGGACTAAGGGAGCAAGAGAAAAAGAGAATGATACATAAATACCATAGATGAGTCAAGCTCAAGCATAATACACAACTTGTCCAACACTACCTCTAAACATGGATACTTAGCGGGGGCCAAGACAAACTACCGGGCTCACCCTCATAGTCAATACATAATTAAAAAAAAAAGTCTTATACATAGCAAGAGATCACAAGCAACGTCCCCGAAATGAAGGACTCACCAATAAGCTCGATAGAAAAATCATATTAGCCACGCGGAGGAGGAGGGTCAAGCGGTGCTCCGGTCCCTACATGGTGACATCATGTAGGCATAGAGTATGCATTAGTACGTTTGAATGTACTAAGTATATGAGATGCAATACAATGCAATAATAGATGGACATCATAGGAAAAATGCATAATCATACCCGATAGATAGCATATTAATGAGATGATATGTATAATGATGCTTACATAAAAATCATATTTAGTAGGGCGTAGTACATGTGTGGCGAGTGACCATCAATATAGAATTTCCACGGCCTACCACCCCCTTGGAGAGGCGAAAGAGGTACAAACCCCTCAATGTGGTTACCCGGGCCTACCACCCCCGAGCTAGGGACCAAGGTACAAACCCCTCGATATGGTTATACGGGCCTACTACTCCCGATACTAGGCAACCAAGGTACCAACCCCTCGATACGGTTACCCGGGCCTACAACCCCCTGAGCTAGGCTTGGTCGACTCACAACACTTATATAGAGAAAATCATATACAAGTGTCCATTTCATCATCATTTCGATAGTTATATTACCATCCGACTCATAGGACGTACATTGGACCTTCCATTTTCTAAGAATTCTATAAATGGACATTTTATCAAACACATGGTGGGCTACTGTTCATGTAAATAAAATCATGTATTTCAAGAGTACTAAGTCCAACCAATTCCAAAATTCATATAAATCAGCCCACCAACAACATACATATATATA